>BHFT01027792.1:0-15924 GCA_004320025.1 Laticauda laticaudata
CCATCTGCTAGGCTTCCATGGAGCATCCGCTTTCCATCCCCTCTACATCCTCCCCCCGTCTGTTCCTTTCCGTTGTTGTCTGCTCTGCGTATGCAAATTCAGGGCATTTTTGAGAGCGGATAACAACGGATGGAACATTTTCTCGTCCTCTATGTCCTTTTTACAAACCTTTTGCATCCGTCGGCCAATGTGACAGGCCCTTTAACTAGGTTTCTTAGGACCAATTATGTCAGCAAAAACAACCTCTAAAGGTTCTTTGGTCTTAAACCCATTTTGTCTGTTTGCTGGAGTAACCTTGCTGTTCTCTTGGCTACAAGCATTACAGTTTAAATACTTGCTACAGAGTTTCAATTTTATTCCCTTTGCCAATTCAACAGTTTGTTTGAGCATTTTGAAATTAATGTGCCCCAAACATCTATGTAGTAAATGTATACATTCATCATGTGGCTTAACATTGTTATAAATTGAGTTAGCCATCTGCAACTGGTCATCATGTATCACATGTAAATCATTCTCTAAATTAGCAGTGACACTTTTACCCTTTTTCTCTATTATACAGTTATCTCCCCTAAAGGTTACTACATAACCAAGATTAACTAAAACTCTTACTGATAACAAATTAAATGTCAGTTTAGGTACAAATAACAGTTAAATGTTCGTTTATACAAGAACAATATGCAGTACCTTCACTGATGCATTCATCTTCCATCCATTTGCCAATGATACATATTGTTTACTCGTAGACATCTTTACAAAACTTTTTCTATCTTTAGTAGTGCCTTGCGATGCTCCACTATCAACAAGCCACAAATCATGGTTTACAGTTGAATTGCTAGACATAGTTAAACTAACATTCTTCTTAGCCTTCTGGTGTTTGCCAGTATTCTGTTGTTTTCCCTTCTTACAGAATCTATACAACATATATGTAAATATTGAATTTTTTATATAAAAAAAGAGCAACTTTTACCCAAAATCAGGCAAAGCAGGCAGGCAGATTGAGTTGCTCACAGAATCAATCAGAGATCTATCTATCTGCCATCGGCTACCTGAGTCTGTCACAAAATAATAGAACCTTCAGTCCTTAAACCTTAAAAACAGAGCCAAAGATCTAAAGACTAGCTAAAAAGCAAGAAATGCAACCATTTCCTGCTTTCTAGCTAATCTAAATCTCCTAGCAGAGCAAAACAGCTGATGGTTAGAAAAAAAAAAGGAAAAATAGCATTTTAGTTGGCAAGTCTGCCAGGTAAGGAGTGAGTGGGCGAGGAGGGTTCCTGTGGGCCATATGGCAGCACAGCCTTGTGTTCCCGCACAACCTGGATTAATTGCTTTGGGAGGTTCTCTGGGGATGACATTTCTTTGCGGACCACCAAAATTTTCTCAGGGCCTCCCAATGGGCCACGGCCCACTGGTTGGTGACCACTGGACTGGAAAATGTCCAAGATCCTTTCCTACTCTGTTATTCAAGACAGCGTGTGCAAAGCATTTGAAGGAGACTTCATGGTGCAGACAAGTCTAAACCAAGCTACTTTTCTCAAAACTTTGAAGGTCAACATCCTTTTTTTTTTTTTTTTTTTACAAATCCTCCTCNTCCTTTTTTTTTTTTTTTTTTTACAAATCCTCCTCAAGTCACACACAAACAACACTCCCACTGTGGA
Source organism: Laticauda laticaudata (assembly GCA_004320025.1). Taxonomy (NCBI): domain Eukaryota; kingdom Metazoa; phylum Chordata; class Lepidosauria; order Squamata; family Elapidae; genus Laticauda; species Laticauda laticaudata. The sequence continues at coordinate 1,656 of BHFT01027792.1, forward strand.
TGTTGGCAAAGCAAAGTGATTGTGCCCCCTTCTTACATAGGCCCTCACCCCCTTGGAAAATGCTTCAGAGCATCTGGCTTGATCACTTCAGGTAATGATGTGATTGCTTCCATATTTTGATTGACTTGTCCCAACCAGGGTTGCAAAGCACAAATTTAAATACTTATGCAAAGGCATATTAAATAGCACAACTTTCCCCTCGGCTTTGAAATAGTAACTGTCATCTTTTGAAATATTGCTACAATAAATTAATATTGATGATTTATTGTAACCAATTGCTCATCAGTTGGAGTCCTGTGTAGGGGAACACTGGATCCTTAATTCTTCTTGTGGGATTGTGTGGCTTTTGTCACGTTGACAAGGATATTTTACATTGCTGGAAACTGCTTTGGTTCAAGAAGTCTCATATATTTTTGTGACTTTCCTTTCTTCATGTCAATAATCTACAGGGTGCCTTGCCTTCTTTGACATGTACTTATCTAATCCTCATTGCTCACTGATTTATAAAGAACTGAAGCAGACATTTGTTGTTCGATTTACACATGCACTTCTTAAAGATCATCATCTCCTTTGTTTAAAACTCAGTTGCCCTGTTGGTTCTTGTTTTTACCATAGGAAGAAAAGATGTTGTCTAAATACCTTGAACTACAATATGGATTTCAAAATTCTACAGTCAGGTACCCTGGATCATAACAAATAGTGTTAACCAACATCCACTGTGTGGAAGAAAAATATATTATGCTAAATGATAAATTTAATATTCTTACTCTTATACTGGTTATGTTGGTTATGTTAAAAAGAAAAACTTGGAAAATAAATAAAATGTTCAACCAGGAATTTGACTTAAAGCTCTCTAAATTATAAATATGGCCAAATACTTTGTTTAGTTTCCTTCTAACACTAACTCCAGTTGAATCCAAGTCAGAGGGGGCATTCAGCAGGAACTGATCAGTTCTGGAGAACCGGTAATGGAAATTTTGAGTAGTTTGGAGAATCGGCAAATACCAGCTCTGACTGGAGATTTTACAGTATCTTTCCCCTGCCACTCCCACCAAGCCACACCCACAGAACCAGAAGTAAAAATATTTGAATCCCACCACTGATCCAAGTATGAAACATTTCCCATCCCTAAGAAATGTAAGCATGTGTTACATGTGACTACATATGTATACACCTACACACTTGTTAGAAGCCACAAAGCCAGGAAAGGGCTGTGACAACACCATTAATTAATGATGATATCATATTTAATCCATACTTTATTATTTATTTACTAATTAAATTAATTGCCTCCAAAGTAGACTCACCCATTCATGAAATTAATTTATTCCCATTGACATATATAAGGTGTTTTCTAATACAGTGGTCACCAACCAGTGGGCCAGGGACCACTGGTAGTCCATGAGAAAATTTTGGTGGTCTGCAGAGAAATGTCACCCCCCCCCCAAAGCAATTAATCCAGGATGCGCAGGAACACAAGACTGTGCTGCCCACATAGCCCATGCGAACACAAGGCTTGTGTCGCTTGCACTGTGAACAATATGAGGTAGTGAGGGGAGGTGATAAAGGCAGGGAGGGGAACTTGCCCATGGACCCCGACGTGCCTGCCTGGCCACCGGGGCTGCTTCTTTCCGCTTCTTTTCTTCTTCTGCTTTTGGCTGCATGCAAGGAAAGCAGCAAAGTCTTTCTTTCTCTCCCCCAAACTGCACCAGAAATGAGTCTTTGGGCTCCTGCAAGGCTCCTGCTCCAAGAGGCTGCACTGGCAAGAACCCATTTTCTGGCAGAGTTTGGGGGAGAGAAAGAAAGACTTCTGCTGATTCTGCTGCTTTCCTTCTATGAAGCCAAAAGTCTCTCTCTCTTCTCTCTCTCTCTCGTCTTCTCTCTTCTCTCTCTCTCTGCTCTCTTCTCTCTCTGTCTTTCTCTGTCTTCTGTCTCTTTCTCTCTCTCTCTTCTGTCTCTCTTTCTTCCCCCCCTCCTCCCCTCCAGAATAGAACTGGAGATGGTATCCTGTGATCCCAAATAAAGAATGATCGATCAGTAGGAAAATGGAGTGGGGAATTTTTCTGCAGACTTTTTTTTGGGATTTTCCGCAGGGTCTCTGGTCTGCAGGATTTAAAATTATGAGTTTGGTGGTCCCTGAGGTCCAAAAGGTTGGCGATTCCTGCTCTAATACAACCCATCACACACATGTATACTTATAAAGGCACACCACACACACACACACAAACACACACACACAAACGCACACACACACAAATACACTCTCACACAACTAACCCATGCCTTTTTGAGCCAGCTTTTCAGAGATATTTCATTATCTAAACAGAGAACAAACGAATGACCAAGGTGGGACAGAAAAGCAGAAGGAGGAGGAATGACTTCCAACTTCCTTATGGCTTCCCCATTGAGTTTCCTTGTGTGAAATCTAAAGCCCATGTCACACTGCACCAAACGGATGGAAAGAAGGATGTAAAACGGAGACAAACACTTGCCATCCGTTGGTTAACGCGATGCTTCCGTTTCTGTACTCACTGCGTCCGTTTTTTCATCCTCTCTATCTGTCCAGCATCCGTCTACTGACATTTCATCTGCTCAAAAGTTTTGAGCTGCTGCAAAACTTTCTGAGCGGAAAATGTATCCAACGCGTCTGTCCTGCCATCCATAAGGCATATGGGGAAACACCGCTTCTGCATCCGTCGTCATCCGTTATGCGTCCGCTACATCCGCGAGCACTCCCGTTGCGCATGCTGCCAACTCAAATTCGCTCAGCAGAAAGTGGACAAAGGGAGGAAGTCGGAAATGGAGGCGGAACAGACGCGCAGAGTTAGTAGCACGGACAGAGAAAGGATGAAAGTGGATGCAGATCGCATACAAAGCTATTTAAAATGGAAAAAAACATTCGCAGAGGGGACCTATCTCGGAATATTAAGGATGTCTAAGAGGTATGCCTAGAGGATGCAAAAGGACACATAGTGGAAAACCTATATTGCCTATAAAAAAGGGAGCAACTCACCTGGATCTCACTTTCAGTCTAGCAGCCCTGCTGTGCAGACCTCTGCAGCCTTCATCTGGATCTTCCTTCTCACCAGCATCCAGTCATCTCCACCATGGATCATAACAGTCCTTTTGGCAGCCACCATCCTTCTGCAACAGTGCGAAGCCATCTACAGGCTCTGTGAACTTCCTAGCTATGGGAAGAAAAGGAGGCGGCCAAGAAGCGTGCTGGGTCCCGAAGATAGATCGGGAGAAGATCAGAGTACGGACTGTACAACAGCTGATGGTGGAGCTGAGGAACGAAGACACTCGTGCATTCCGAAACTTCATGAGGATGCTCCAGCCATGTTTGACGAAGTTGTGGAGCGGCTGACACCCAGGTTAGACCAAGCAGAGCACCAACTTCCAGCCCAGCCTGGACCCTGGGCTCAAGGTGGCACTGACTCTGCGCCACCTGGCCTCAGGGACCACCTACAGGAGCATGCAGTACGGCTGAGGTGCCACACAACACCATCAGCATTGTGGTCAGAGAAGTGGTGCAGGCCATCATCAAAGAATACCTGGAGGAGCTCCTCAGTGCCCCTCCACTGAAGAAGGATGGAAGAAAGTTGCAGAGCAGTGGTATCAGAAGTGGAACTTCCCCCACACCGTTGGAGCCATAGATGGGAAGCACGTGCCTGCAAAGTGCCAGCCAAGTCAGGGTCCACTTATTTCAACTTCAAGGGCTTCTTCAGCATCATCCTCTTCGCGCATGGTCAATGCTGACTACAAGTTCATGTACATCGATGCTTCAGGCAACGGGTCATGTTCAGTTGTCCAGGTATACAACGCCAGTCACCTCAAGGAGGGGCTGGAACGCAACCTCATCATGGGCTTCCCAGATCCAGACCCCCTGCCCAAGCGACACACAAGATGTGCCCTACTTCATCGTGGGGATGACGCCTTCTCCCTCAGAACTTACCTCATGAAGCCCTACACTTCCGCAGACTCCTCACCCGTGAAGAGAGGATCTTCAACTACAGGCTGTCCAGGGCAAGGCGGGTGGTGGAGAACGCCTTTGCATCCTGGCCAACAGGTTCCAGGTACTTCTCACCACCATGCAGCATCTCCAGAGACGTGAGCAGGATCGTGGAAGCTTGCTGCATCCTGCACAATCTCATGCGCACCCACCAACCAGTCTTGCAGAACAGACTCGTGGACCTCCAACATGGCAATGGGACATGGAGCCTGGGGAATGGAGGCAAGGGTGAAACCGGATAGACACTGAGGATGTGCAAGGCCCCAACAGAGCCTCACGTGAAGGGAAGAAGCAGCACAACCTCCTGAAACACTGGTGCAACTCCCCAGCTGGAGCAGTGGAGTGGCAAGACAGGATGATAGATGATTAATGGATGCTTCCTTCAGCTGTCTCATCACACTGATGAGATTGGGCATGCATGTTGGGTGGGCCTACAATGACCAGGGCAGTTTAATAAAGAGTTGTGTTTATGTTGAAATGTGTGGATCAATGCTTACACTGTTATTGATAATGAAGGGCCACAGGTGTAGCACCTGGGAGGGTGGACCATAGAGTCCCACTATGCTTGCACTGGAGGTTTATTTATCCACACAGCTATCTTAACCCATCCCAAATGTATCCCTGCCCATCCCACAGCTATTACCCATCCCACAGATATCCTAACCCATCTCACAGGTATCCCTGCCCATCCCACAGCTATTACCATGTCCCACAGGTATCCCTGCCCTCCTGTCTGGCCCTCTGCCTTTCTGTGGAGGTGGAGCTGGGTGGATGCGGGTTGAACTGTGGTGGAAGTGCCGTCTCCTTTCTCCAACTGCGGCCCGGGGTCCTCCACGCGCTCCGCCATGTTTAGAACAGCTGTCGGCAGGTTCTCCGTCGTGGCACGCTCCAACAGTTAATCTGCCTGGAGACAGGAGCTGACTCTCTGCCGGAAGAGGACTGGCTCTCACTGGCTGCCTGAGAGAGAGGGTTGTGAGAGGGGCTGCCTCCTCGGTGGCGGATCTCACCCTCCAGGTAGCTGCACTTGGCCATGAACGTAGTTCTCTCTGTCCGTCAGCTTAACCGCGGCCTGGCCAGATTTCTTGAGGTGCAGCATCCCGTACCAGGTGTGCATGTGCTTCCACCAGCGAGGAGTACCTCCGAAGTGTACCCCAGGCTCTCCGCCTTCTCTCTCACAAGCAGCCTCTTTCCTTTTGGTGTCCCTATAGAGCCTGTGTCCCTTCCGCCATAGATACTCATTCTCTCTCAGAGCCACTCCAGCACCCATCCTCATGTTTCTCCTCGATGTTGTTTCTCGCATATGCCTCTTCCCTCCCTTTGGCAGGACCACATGGGCCCTCATCAGCGGGGCTTCCAGTTGTAGGGGCTGTTCCTCCACACCACCACCACCAGCAGCACCAGCGGGACCACCACCACCACCAGCAGCAGCACCAGCAAGCACCAGCAGGACCAAAGATCAGCAGCAGCAGATAAGCACCAGCAGCGCCAGCAGCACAGCAGCACGCAGCAGCAAGAGCAGGACCAGGAGCACGAGCAGGACCAGGAGCACAAGCAGGACCAGGAGCACCAGCAGACCAGGAGCACCAGCAGGACCAGCAGGACGAGGAGCAGCTTCAGCAGAGTAAGCACCAGCAGAAGCACCACCGCCAGAAGCAGCATCAGCAGAGTACTAACCAGCAGAAGCACCACCGCCAGAAGCAGCTTCAGCAGAGTAAGCACCAGCAGAAGCACCACAGCCAGAAGCAGCATCAGCAAAGTAAGCACAAGCAGAAGCACCACCGCCATAAGCATCATCATCAGCTCCTCCAGAAGTAGAAGCAGCAGAAGCCCCAGCCCAAAAGAGCGAGCCCATGCTGCAGAAGCCCCAGCAGAAGCAGAGTGAGGGCCAGGGGGTGGGAGGGTGCCCTGTCCCTCTTGCCAGGGCTGGCAGCAGATGGCTGAGGCTTTCTCTCTTCCCCATGGTTTGTGGGTTGTGGCTGGCAGGCAGGCAGGCAGGCTGGCAGGCAGCTGGCAGGCAGGCAGGCAGCAAGGCTGGCTGGCAGGCAGGCAGGCTTGCAGCAAGGCTGGCAGGCAGGCAGGCAGGCTGGCAGGCAGGCTGGCAGGCAGTCGATGAGTCTGGAACACGGTCTTTCCTCTGAATGTTGAGCTGCTTGGAAGCTGCTTCCCTTTATATCTGCGGGGCTGATGCAATACATCCTCCCCGCATGCGCAGTGAACGCCAGGCATCCGCTAGGCATCCGCTAGGCTTCCGTTAGGAATCCTCTAGGCTTCCGCTCTGCATCCGCTTCATCCGCTCGGCGTCCGCTCTGCATCCACTCTTTCCGTTCCGCTTCCGCTTTGTTGAGCTCCCCCGGAAGCCTTGCGGATGTTCCATCCGCTCTCATCCACTTCCTTCCGTTAGGCTTCCATGGAGCATCCGCTTTCCATCCGCCCTGCGTCCTCCCCCACGTCCGTTCCTTTCTGTTTTGTCCGCTCTGGTTATGCAAATTTTTGCCCCTTTTGAGAGCGGATAGCAACAGATGGAACATTTTTTTCGTCCGCTGTGTCCTTTTTACAAACGTTTTGCATCTGTCGGCCAGTGTGACTGGGCCTTAAGAGGGAATGTCCCCAGTGGTGGGATTCAATCTGTGTAACAACCGGTTCGGTGAGTGTGTGCGTAGCATGTGTGCATAGCATTTCAAAGCCACCCATTTTCAGCTAAAACTTACATTCTGCTGCAGCCCCAGGGAATAAAACAGCTGATATGTGGCAATCCTCTGTGCTGCATGGATCAGCTGGGCTGAAAAACATAGAATTATTGATGGACAAGGGCAGGGGTGGGTGGCCGGGGCCAAATAATTGCTGGAACTACTGGTTCACCCAGACCAGTCCATATTGGCTGAATCCCATCCCTGAACATCCTTTTCCCTTCCCTTCTCTCCCCCTCCCTCTTCCCCTTCCTTTCCTTAAGTGGCTGCTGCTGAGTGAGGATGGGACAAAGGGAGTGACTGGGAAACCTGTCACAGAGCATTAAAAATGAAGGTGGCATGACCACAGCAGTAGACCAGCAGCTGTCTTGCAGTAGCCATAAGTACTGAAGCAGCCAAAATGTCAATGCACTGGGAATTTCTTGACTTAGAAGATGTCCTAATAGAAGCTGCAAGCTGCATATGTGCCTGAGAAGACACTTCCAGCTTGTTAAAAAGGGGAAGGTGAAGAGATGAACACTGAGCAAACAAAACATCCATCAAAAATAAGCAGGAAATGCAGGGGGTTCATTAGTTTTGACTTTGTTTTGAATCAGGAAATATGTCACCTTTGTCACATATTTCAGCTGATAGACATTGTATAATTGTTAACATAATTTGAAATGAAGTTGGACAAGCCTTTCATTGTAATCATGCAAAACTAATATTCCTGTGAATTATTCCTGTAAGTTTTATGTCTTAAAAGCGATGCTCTTTATGATAGAATACATCTCCTTCTTACACACACAAACACACACAAAAAACCCACCCCAAAGCTTTTTGAGATGTGTTTCCTAAATGATTCATTCATAAAAACAGAGAAACAAGAATCCTATAGCCCTGAGGGCACAGATAAACCTCCAAGTGGCCTCAATGACTTTCTAAAAGGATGCAAATGACCAGCTGTCTGCAAGAAGTATAAATTCTTCAATTCCCCACCATCCAGTCAGAGTTGAAGAAACTTCTTGGATGAGAAACGAAATGACTTCAAAGAAAAACCAGAAAGTCCAGTGGCCTCTTGAAAAAGCACCTTTGGGAAAAGAACCCTACAACATTTTTGCATTTTTTTCTCTTCCAACACCAGCTTAATATTGCAGCAGTAAATGAAGCTAAAAAATACTAGGGTGTGCAGTCGGCCAACATTGTTAATTGCTATGGTAGTTTCGAAACTGGCAATCATGAAAGCTTAATCAATTTGCTTTCAAGATGCAATCTCAAATTAGGGTTGAAATTGTATCATTAAGCAGTTGTCAAAAAGCATTGAAATAATGCCAGTGAGCTTCCAGATTGTTTTATGCAGAACAAAAGATCAGTTAAGATACTTCATAGTAGAAATATTATGAACCAGGAATGAGCCTTTTTAAAAAAAACATTGAAATGGTGTGTTATATTAAACAGTTACAATGGTTTACTTTCTAAAGGCTTCTGGAGGCCAAAACCGGGCTCATTTTTGACCTGCAGAGTATGAATGCCAGGGAGGCTGAAAACGGGACATGTACAGTAAAATGGACATCACCAATGGATTTGCAGCACAAAAAATTGTTTTTTTTTCTTATTTTCAGACAAATGGTTGTCAAATCTCTTCTTAAAAACCTCCAGTGATGAAGCATCCACAACTTCTGGAGGTAAGCCATTCCACTGATTATTCCACTGACCATTCCACTCACTGTCAGGAAATTTCTCCTTAATTCTAGGTCAATTCCTTCATTAGTTTCCATCCATCGCTTCTTGTCCTGCCTTTGGGTGCTTTGGAGAATAAATTGACCCCCTCCTCTTTGTGGCAACCCCTCAAAATATTGAAACACTGCCATTATGTCACTCCTTAGTCCTTCTTTTCATTAAACTAGACTAAACAGAGCTGTAAAATGAGATTCAACATCAATATGTACAATATACAATATATCAGGAGTGGGATTCAAATTTCTTAACAACCGGTTCTGAGGGTGTGGCTTGATGGTCATGTGATTGGCTGGGCATGGCTTGTATGTAAATATTATAAATATATATCTAAAGATTGAATTTTTTATTTTAAAAAGGAGCAACTTTTACCCCAAATTGGGCAAAGCAGGGAGGCAGATTGAACTGCTTGCAGAATCACAGCTTCACTCCCAGATCTACCTTTCTGCAATCTGCTACCTGAGTCTGCACTGAAAAATAGAAGTTTCAATCCTAAGAAAGGTTCAGCTCTGCTCTCAGTCCACTTCTCCCTCCCCCAACCCCCTGAATACCACTCCTGACGGGACCTCAGGAAAGGCTCCTGGGCAGGATGGGGGGGGGAGGGGAGGAGCTAGCCAGTGGTGCAATTTGCTGGTTCTCTGAACTGCGCAGAATTGTAACAACCAGTTTTATAGAACTGGTCCGAACTGGTAGAATCCCACCCCTGCAGTATATAGTCCACCTTTTATAATAAATAGAATCTGAGTGTTCTGTTCACACAGAGTTGCTTTCTATATTTTTTTCTTTGTTAGATATTGTTCCAAGCTTCCATATAGCTGTACAAAAGCATTTAAGAGGAAGCTTGAGGGTCTGCTAGGAAGAAGCATTATAAGTTAGCCATTATATCCTAATCGGTGCAATAGAGTACAACATATGCTGCCAAGAATACTATAGTTTTATGTGCTTCTTCCTGATTAGGTTAAGGAGAGATACATGCTCTTCAATTAATTAAATTGGGTGTCCCCAGGGAGGTGCCAGCTCCTAGCTATGACTATTTGACTTCTTTGTCTTCTTTTTTCTAATTTTTAAAAATTAAATTATAGAAGTATTATAGAATACAAAATACAAAAGTAAATTGAAGAACTGTGGGAGGTGGAGAGGAAAGGAGGAAGTGAAGTGAGGAAAGATAAGGAAAGAAGAAGAAAAAGAAGCACTTTTATTTTATTTTGTTTATTTATTTGATTTGTCAATTGCTTACAAGATGATATGTATAGGAGTACACAAGAGTAAAGAATACAGGAAATAGGTACAAATAAATGGGGACAATAGGACAGGGATGGTAGGCACGATGGTGCACTTATGCATGCCCCTCATGTGCACTTATGCACGCATTGACTTCTGACCCTCACTGTTACAATAAAATAAGACATTAATATCAAATCACAGCTTTTTCCTTTTCCATAATAGTATGAACAAGTAATTTCTATAAAAGATCTATCAATCTAATCTCTAAAACCCAAAGTCGGAATTTCATTCTTTTCCACATCAGGCATGAAGTTCATAAGCAGTTTCCATGTGGAAACAAAAGTTCTTATATTCTTTTCTTGAATCAAAGTTGTTCTTTTGCCATTTCGGCCAACTCCCATCAACTTCTGCAACCATTCTTCCATGGTAGGAATNTTTTTTTTTTTTTTTGCTTTATCACATGTCCACCATAAATGATAAAAAGTCCCTTCTTTATTTTTACACTTCCAACATTCCTTTGACATGCCTAGTTTATACATTTTGGATCATTTATCTGATGTTAAGGACCAACAACTGCTTGATTTCCAGTGCCATCAACCAGTAAATTTGAAAAAGTGGCCTGGAGATTGTTATGAACAGGAAAACATGGTTGTAGAAGAGCGATAAGAATGTAATGTTGGTGTCAACTCAAAAATATTGCTCTGGTCTTTTAGAGTTGACAGCAGAAAGGGAGTGGGGGAAGTTGTGCATTCCTTAAATGCTTCAGATAATTGCTAGGCGTCCGAAGCTTCTGGCGCGCAAGATTATTACTGGAGAGCATGATTGATGACTCTTGGCTATGAATGTGTTCCATTGGAGAATATACATCCAGGCGGCGGGGGGAAGACCAGGGTGAAGGGTGAAATGAATGATGTGTCTCAGAGTCGGCTGCACCTAGATAGTGCCGGCATGATCACTCCTAATAAATCTTGGTGTTTTTGTTTTTTTTTTACTCTGAGAGATGTGGCTAGAGAATCATGATTTGAATGGGGGTGGATGCCAGAGCCCTGACAGTTGGTGATTTTACCACATATTAAAAGAAATGTGTGGCAAAGAGAATTGTTTATAAAACAGAGTTGAAATAGGAATAAAGATAATCCTTCACTTACATCATCTCATTTAGTGATTGTTCAAAGTTACAACGGCATTGGGAAAAAAGTGGCTTGTGTTACAATGTACTTATGTGTCACAGTTACAATGCCCCCATAGTCACATGATCAAAATTCGGCCCCTCGGCAACCGATGCACCTTTATGATGATTTCAGTGTCCCCGGGGGTCACGTGCGGTCCTCTTTTGCGATGTTCTGACAAGCAAAGTCAGTGGAGGAAGCCAGATTCACTTAATAATGGTGTTGCTAACTGAACAACTGCAGTGATTCACTGAACAACGGTGGCAGGAAAGGACATAAAATGGGCCAAAACTCATGTAACAAATGTCTTGCTTGGCAACATAAATTCTGGGCTCAATTGTGGCCATATGTTAAGGACTTACCTGAAGCTCACTGATGTTGGACCAACATCAAACCATCAGTGTGACCTCTCACCCCCCCAAAACGGCTGTCATGTTGTCCGATCCAGAATGTGGGGAGAGAAATAGTGATCAGTGCTGGGATTCAAAATTTTTTACTACCAGTTCTGTGGGTATGGCTTGGTGAGCATGGCAGGAGAAAGATATTGTAAAATACCCATTCCCTCCCAACTCCTGGGGGAGGGTTATTGCAAAATCTTCCTTCCCTCCCCACCTCACTAACCTGCTTTCCAATTCCCTTCTCTTGTGCAGGGCAACAAAAGAAGACCCAGCCAATCAGTTGGGACTCGGGAGGCAGAGAATAGATTGGGATAGTCAAAGGTGGTATTTGCCAGTTCTCTGAACTACTCAAAATTTCCACTACCAGTTCTCCAGAACCTGCTGAATACCACCTCTGAAATAGTCCAGTCCTGAACTACTAGCACTTGTAGATTCATTGTACATTCTGAACAATCCTACTGTCCCCAATTCCCATTGTAAGTCTTCTCATCCAAAGCGTTCAGCATTCCTAGTTTTATCCATCTCTTCTCGCAGACCCATCTTCCTAGCTAACAGATCAGCCTTTTGATGGTCTTGTTTGCACAAATTCTCATTTATCTGAATCCTTCACAAAGTGAGTTGTTCTGAACAGAACTCCTTGGTGCTCTTCTCCAGTGGTGGGCTACTGTGGGTTCACCCAGGTTCAGATGGACCTGTTGCTAGCTAACATTATGGCTGGTTTGGCGAACTGCCAAATCCCATCCCTGGCTGGTCCCACCCACCCACCCCATCCCGCCCCTCCCAGGAGTCTTCACACAGCCCATTTTGGATGCGAGGTTAAGTGCAAGGCTTGCATGGAGTTCTAGGAGGGGAAAAAACAGGCCTCCCAGAAGTTCCAGAAGTCTGGAGGGCCTCCGGAGCCCAGGGGAGGCAAAAACACCTTCCCTCATCGTGGTGCAGGTGGCCAACTAGGCCACGCCCACCATGGCCATGCCCACCCAGCAACTGGGCAGAAAGCCCATTGCTGAAATCTCTTCTCCCTGTTTCTAATGCAGGCTAGAGAGAGAGGAGCTATCATTGTTGGAAATTATGGCCTGAATGTGGGTGGTCTGAAGTGTTATTTATCTCTTTGGTGTGACCTGCAATGGTTGTCTTCTATTCCATATCTTTCAGACTGATGCAATCCTCTCCTCACTGCTTCGATGCAATTCTGAAATATGAAGGCAAAAAAAAGAACAGCTACTAGGGAATGGACAAAGACAAAAGGGAGGGTGTTGAAGATGGACCCCTATAAAGCAATTTTGTACATAGCCAGCTAGTGAGCCTGGGAAAATGATCACATCCTCTCCGTATGCAGATTTTTCACTAATAGGCTAGATATTTCAGGTTGCAACTTGTTACTATGAAAAGATTCAGCTCTTCGTCTTCCGCTTTGACTTTGCAGGTCATGAATTATAACTCTTTTCTGTTCAGTAGCATTTTCAAGCTCTCTCTCTCTCTCTCTCCCTCCCTCCCCCCTCTCTTTCTCTTCCTATCCTCCCACTCCCCCCTCTCCTTCTCTATTTCCTTCTCTCTCCTCCATTTTCTCTCCCTTGTTGCCTCCATCCCTTCATCTCCCTTCCTCACCCTCTTTCTCCTTCTCCTTCCCTTTCCTTCCCTCCCTCTTTTTCTCTCTCTCTCCCCTTCTCCATTTCCCTCTCCCTTCCTTGCCCTACTTCAGGGGTCTTTGAGCTATGCTCGCTGAGGAATTCTGTGAGTTGAAGTCCACAAGTCTTAAAGTTGCCAAGTTTGGAGACCTCTGCCCTACATCAATAGGTCATAATAACGTCGTCTTAAAATATGATATCAGAAAAAGAATCTACCCATTTTCTAAATACTGGCCTTAATTTTCTTGGAGACAGTCTCTTTTCTAATTATACTATTAAATTAAATTTAAATAAACATAGAGTGGATTCTCTGAGTCCAAGCTCTGGGCTTCAACCCAGAAAATGGAAGCTGTTTAAATCACGGTGACTCCATCTGTTGCTTTTCCTTTGCTAGCCTACTAGTTTGTTCCTTCTAAAAGGCCCGAAACTTTGGGCTGAACAGATCCAACAAATAAACTGGTTTATCAGCAGCATTCCTGTTCTTTTTGAGTTCTTCCTGATCACAAAAAGGTGTTGTCATCAGTGGTGGGATTCAAACAATTTAACAACCAGTTTTCTGCCCTAATGATTTCTTCCAACAACCAGTTCACCAAACTGCTCAGAAAGTTAACAACTGGTTCTTGTGAACTGGCTGAATCTCATCACTGCAGAGGCGGTATTCAGCACGTTCTGACCAGTTCTGGAGAACCAGTAGCGGACATTTTTTGTAGTTTGGAGAACTGGCCAATCCCACCTCTGACTAGAGGTTTTACTGTATTCTTTCCCTGCCACGCCGGTAATAAAAAAATTTGAATCCCACTACTGCATCACTGGTTGTCATCCCTTCCTATTTACCAATTAAGATCATATATCACAGCAGTGCCTCAAGTTTTCAGGTTTTCAAAAGAGGTTAATTCAGAACACAAAGGAATAGAACAGATTCTGAACCTCTATAATTGTCAATATTTGGCTCTCTTACAAGACTGGTTTCCAACTTTTCAATGAAGGGCATTACTCTCATCCTGTATGATGATGTCTAACTCCAGCTGATCTTTTTTTCTTCCTTTCTTTTTTTGCAGTTCATACTATAAATGTCTTGACATTGCTTGCATCTTTCCATTAGGGTTTGCTTTGAACACATGTATGGACACCTGTTCTGTCAGCATGGAACTCTTGTAGATAAGGAACACACACTGAGTTTTATTTGGAAATGGTAGGTTGTCACCCGTGAAGGTGACAATCTGATTTCAAACTTGTAGCAATTTCCCACCCTTGTACTTTTTTTTTTGCTGATGTAAAATGGGAATTAAGGAATGCTATAGCTGCCAACTCTTTTGGAAAGTCCTGGCATTCTCTTTTACTTAGATACCATAATATCTTCATAAAACTCTTTCTCTCTCTTTACTCCTCCTCTTCCCCTCCTCCTCCTCCTCCTCCTCCTCCTCCTCTTCTTCTTCTT
>BHFT01027793.1:0-59818 GCA_004320025.1 Laticauda laticaudata
GGCTCTGGCCAGATTTCTTCAGGTGCGTGCAGCTTCCCGCTACCAGGTCTGCATGTGCTGATCCACCACCGGCAGAGCACACTCCGAAGGTAAGCCCATACTCTCCTCCTTTCTCTCCAAGGCAGCCTGCTTCCTTTTCGGTTATGTCCTGTATCAGCCGGTGTCCCATTCACTTTTGTGCCACAGATAGTCATTCTCTCATCAGCCAACTTCAGCACCTCATCCCCGTTGTTCCCTCACTGAATGGATTAATTGCCTTCCTCTCCCCGTTTCGCACTCATGCCTCTTCCTCTCTTTGGCTGGAACAATAAGGGCCCTCATAAGAGGGGGCACACGGTAGTAGGGGCTGCTTCTCCACACCACCAGCAGCAGGCAGCACTCAGCAGAATACATCATCGATCAGCATCAGTTTATCATTCCATTCAATCATCACCAGCAGGATCAATAATCATCATCATCACTCATTCATCACCGAGCAGCAGCAGGAGACTGTATCTATCAAGCAGACAGCGCAGCAAGCGCGCCAGCAGGACCAGGACAAGAGTCAGCAGCTAGCTATTAAGCACCAGCAGCGCCGAGCAAGCCAGAGTCACCAACATGGACAGGAGCGATCACAGACGATGCAGCGCACCACGCAGTCCAGGAGGCAAGAGCAGGACGAGCAAGTCCAGGAGCACCGAGCAGGACCAGCAGACCAAGCAGCAGCTTGCAGCAGAGTTAACACCAGCAGAAAGCACCTCTCCAAGACCAGCTTCAGCAGAAGCTCCAGCACCAGAAAGGCCGAGTCTGTAGGCCAGCGCAGAACCCCAGCAGAAGCCAGATCACGGACAGGGGCCCGCGAGGGTGGGCCCTCGTCCTCTGCCAGGGCAGTGCGTATGGCAGGTTGTTGCTGAGGTTTCGCTTCTTCCATGGTTTGTGGGGTTGTGCGATGGCCGGAGCTGGCAGCTGCACGATGGCTGGCAGACCAAGCCTGCAAGAGCCTGGCAACAGCTGGAGAGCCTGGCAGGCAGCCAGGCACCAAGGGGCTGACAGGACAAGGCAGGCCCCAAGGCTGCATGGAGCTGCAGGAAGCCTGCGCAGTGAAGGCAAGCAGGCAGGCAGGCACCAAGGCTGGCAGGCAGACTGGCTGGCAGGGAGGCTGGAGGCAGGCTGGCAGCGAAGCTGGCAGCAGGCAGAAGAGCAAGGCAGCAGGTGAGGCTGGCCAGGAGGCTTCGGAGGCAGGCTGGCAGCAGGCTTGCAGGCAGGCATGCAGGGCAGGGCAGCGCAGGGCAAGGACGTGCGAGTGGTGTCCGGTCAGGCCGAGGGTCCGCTGCCGGAATGGCTGCCACGTTGCGAAGCTGTTTCGCCCTTTATAGTTGCGTGGCTTACACAATTGCATCCCCCCCGCAATTGAGCACCAATTAACGCTTTTGGGCAATCCGTGTCGGCGCTCTCCGTCTGCTGCATCCCCTTTAGTTCTCCACTCTGCATCCGGCTCCTTCATCCGCTGTGCATTCCCGCTCTGCAATCCGTGCTATCCCGGGTCCGCGATCCACTTTGCTGAGGTCCCCCGGAAGCCGTAGCGGCATGCTTGCTATACTGCTCCCATCCCACTTTAACATCCTGCGCTTGTGGGCTTCCGTTCCGCTAGTCCACTTTTCCATCCGCCCTGCGTTCCTCCCCGGCGCTCCGTTCCTTTTCGAGCGTTACTCCACCCGAGTATTGCAAATTTGTTTTTGCCCCTTTTGGAGCGAGCGGATAACAACGGATGGAACATTTTGCTCGTCCGTTGTGTCCTTTTTACTAACGTTTTGCATCCGTTGGGCAGTGTGACAGGGCCTTTAAGAGTTGTAAATCTGATCTTATGAAGCTTCTTCTCTGGTAATACTGATTTGCAAAGTAGGGCATTCACAACCTTTGCTAGACCAATGCTTGAATATAGTTCTGCTGTCTGGAATCCGCACTGTATATCAGACATTAATACAATTGTGTTAATACACTGTATATCAGACATTAATACAGTCCAGAAGTATTTTATAAAAAGGTACTTTACTCCTGTTTGTAATAGAATACCCTACACCACCAAATTTGAGATTCTAGTCTTAAACAACCTTGAAGTATGCCGGCTAAGATTGGACTTAAGCATAGTACATAAAATCATATGTTACAATGTCTTACCAGTTCATGAATATTTCAGTTTTATCCACAACAACACAAGAATACACAACAGATATAAACTTGTATATAGAGATATACATTTGTAAACCAGTCCAAACTTAATTGCAGGAAGTACGATTTCAGTAACAGAGTGGTCATTGTCTGGAACTTATGACCTGATTCTGTTGTCACATGCTCAAACCCCCACTCCTTTACTCTTAAACTAACCTGTATCACCTCATTCCTAAGAGATCTGTAAGGGGCATACATAAGCTCACAATCATGCCTACCATCCCTGTCCTATTGTCCCCAATTATTAGTTCCTGTTTCATGTATTTAAACTTATGTTTATTCTTATTTCTATTATATTGTAAGCATTTGACTAAATAAATAAATACACAAATAAATCCGTGAACCTTTGAAAACAGTTTTATTTAAAAACTTAATGGAGGTGTTCAAAGAACAAACAGCCTATAATGATGTTCTGACTGAATTTGAGAGACAAGAGGGAGAGCCACAGACTGGACAATGGGTTTGTAAAAGATTTTCAGCCAACAGGAGTGAGGACATGGCTTTTGTCTCCGAAGGGACCCATCCTAGTTTTGCAAAGATCAAAAGGAAAGAAGGGAAAATATTCTCTTGCAAGAGACTGTCAGGCTTGAGGAGAGGGGTTCAGCAGGTATATTGTTCCAGGGCCTATGGAGCCCAAAGGGGGCCAATAAGAGGATTGTTATTTTTTAACAAAATCAATTGTTTAAAAAGAAAAAGCGGGACGGTGTGTCAACCTGGATGCTCTTGGGCGGGGGTGGGGGACAGTGGGGGTGGCTCGCAGGCTGAGAGCAAACACTCCAAAGCTGGATCAAATCAACTCATCAAGGAAGTGTCCTTCCAACACAGAAGCGTCAGCAATGATCACCTCTACGTCCACCCTTCTCCCCAGTTCTTAAAGAATGAATTTCCACTTTTCATCCTGTCGAAATCCTTCACGCTAAAACGAATGAGGCGTCACTGTTAGCTTAATCGGAGGATCTGTGCGCGCCGGCTGTGCCAAAAGGTAACTGGCAAGAAGTGGCTTTAAAACGAGGGGGATAAACCGGAGGAGTGAAGTGGGGATGAGCGAGGTAAACGTCACTTTTCTTTCATTCATATAAGAGCGAATCATTCTTCCAGTGGGAAAAAAAATCTACTTGTGGATGCACGGACTCCCAACACCGCTTCTCTGTATTTCGTCCTCAACTCCCCCCCCCCCCCCNCCCCCCCCCCCCACGCTTCCCCATGTGCTTCGCTGCCCTGGCAGTCCCCCCCCCTTTTAACGAGCCTCTCACAGGGTGGTGGGGAGGGGGCCAATTTCAATGTGTAGGTGAGGGGGCCCATATTAATCTTGTTTCGGCTCTGGAAACTTAATCTAAGCTTCCATTAAATTTAGGAATAAGTATAGGTAAGGTTTAAATTTTATAGAGACAAACAGGCTACTTGTTTTTAGGCAGCATTGCTGGTTTTAAGAATTATATTATGAAGTGAAATTCATAAAATTTCGAGTGCGAGGACATCTGCCGGCTTCTTTCCAATCCTGCAAGAGGCCACGGCGAGGCTGACACAAGCCAATAGGGAAGACTCGGAGGGTTGTCCTGGCAGGGATCTCGGGGGCGGGGGTTTCGACTGAGGAAAGGCAGGGCGTAGAGTTTCCTCTACTTTGACGATCTAGTTCCCGCCACGCCCGTAGGAAGCCCGATTGATCAGCCCCGACCTTCGCTCCGCCTTTGCTATTTTTTCTTTCGCCAGCCCTGACTATCCACATGCAGGTATGCTTGAAGTGAGTCCCGAGATTGGTGGGGGTGGGAGTGTAAAGAACGTATGAAAACAGACGGGGAACGGAAAAAAAGGCCCCTAGGGTTGCGGGGACATAGGAATTTGTACCTGAGGCCTGGCAAAGAAGCTTGAGTAGAGCTTAAATTACTTTCGTTTCATTGTAGTTGCGCTGTTCGTTGGGCGAGGCGAGGCAATGAGGGCTGCGTTGAGCATCTTACAGCTCAATTGCAACTCGGAAAAGGAAAAGTCGCTGTTCTTTTCGGCACTGCTTAAACTCTTGTTTAATCCTTGAATAGTTCTGAACGTCTTGGGAAGAAAGTTGTTCTAATTGGTCAGTGGCACTGGAAAAGTGCGAGAGTAAATGTATATGCCTTAAAGGTTCAAATCGGTGAAATTCTTGACGTCCCAGACTCTTGACAGTGAGGGCATCTGTTCTGTCTCTTGAGTAGTTGTAAAAGGGAAGATAGGCTGTTAAAACCGAAAGTGCAAATTTTGCTTTGGAACGCCTGGCAGGAAAGAAATGTGAACCCTTCATGGAAAGGAGAATAGATATTAGTTGGGGAAAATGTCAACTTCTAATCTATCAGTGAACATGAACAGGGAGGCAATGAATATCCAAGAGAAAATTCTTGAGAAGTGTTTTCTGAGAGCAGCTGATGATAAAAAGGGGAGAAAAACATCCATTCCCAAAATCAGCTTTCCCAAAAAGCTCTAATTCCTTTTTTCAGAAAGTCACAGTTTCATTTAAATCAGATTAGCAGAACATTGGCTAAGTTTCACCTGACATCAGATGCAGTGCTTTAAAAGCTTGTGAGTTTTGATCAAAGGATGGGGTGTAGATAAGAGTAATATTTAAAAGCACGTGCCAGCCGTTCCTAAATCAGACTTCAGAAAATGTATAGGGCTGAAACTACTGTCAGATGCAGATGGCAGCAAGATGTGTGATCGGGAGCCAGCATTGTGAAGCAGACTTATTGCTGATAATGAGATAGGAAGTCAAATTCTACAACACTTCAAGAAGATAGAAGGGTATCTAGTAGTCTCTAGCAGTATTGATTCCAGTGAGAGAACCAGTTTTTAACACTAATTCCTAGCACAGGATCATAGTTGCAAACCATGGAATGATGCATGAATTTGGTGAGTGACTTCACAACCACCACAGAGATAGTGGTGGATTATCTATCAAGTGAATCCAAATTACAAGCTGTTGCTACAAAGTATGACACAATTGTGCTGAAGGAGCTGTGAATACAAGCTCCGGACTTAAGAGAAGGCAGGTCAGAGAGATTAATATAGAAGAGACCAGAGCTAACCTCATGTACTTCAGGGATAGGCAATATAGTACTTAGCAGACATTTGAGGCTACAATATTAACAATCCCCTGCCATTACTTGTGTTAACTGTGGCTGATTGGAGAGAAAATTCAAGATACCAGAAGGGGTCAGTTCCATGCCATTGGCCTAGTACAGTAGTTAGACAATTGGATAAAACAGACCCAAAGTGAAACTATTTAGTCATGAAGTTGTCAGATTGAGTTTGAACTAATGACTGTCTCTCAGATTAACAATGATTTCACCAGCACAGCAGCTATCACAGATGTTAGCTTTTGTCTTTCTGTCAGCTGCCTGTTTTCTAGAACAAACAGCTTAAATCTAAGCTATAAATTGTGGTTAAGCAGTTCAAGACCAAGCTAAGCAACAGGCTAAGTAGAGTTTCTTATTTCCAGGGTGTACATGGAATGGGGTTTAAGTTCTGAGTTAAGACGAAATCCAAATTAGTCTTAACTAGTTTAATTTTCTTGAGGTGCAACTATGGGAAACACTGTATTAAAAGAATTCAACTTATTACACAGTTCTCACAGCTGATTATCTAAATAATTTTATTTGAGAGCTTTCAATGTAGAAAAGTTTTTCAAGAGAACTTGCTCGTTGTAATAATTTTTAAAAATTTTCTTATCTATCTGTGTGTGTAAAAATATCAGCAATGGAAAAATAACATTAAATTAAAATTGGAAACAATCTTCCCTCTTCTATTGTTGTGTAGATATAACAATGACAACTCTCAGGATTTCCAGCTGGTATGGGTTGGTATATGATAGATGCTAGGCCAAAGATGATAAACATCTTGTTTTAAGCAAGCTTCCATTTGAGCTGCCAAAAGTATGGGAAGGATTTATTTCCAACTTTAACAATGGAATGGACATTCCAAATTTCTAAAAGTTAGGAGCCTATGATTTGTTTAGCAGTCTGAATTTGTAAACTTTTCCTTAATGTTACATTTTAAGATCCAGGAATTGGTCAATTAGAGCTCAATTCGGTGGAAGAATGAATGGAAGAGAGTCAGTAGACTGTAATAATCAGATTGTTAACTAGATATGGTGATGTATTCAGTGATGCAGATACTTATTCTAAAGCTCTACTACACGGGTGTCAAACTTGCCATGTCATGTTGCTGTCACATGATATTTTGTAACATTTTTCCCATTCACGGAGCTGGGATAGGTATAGCCTGCGTGTGACTATCTGGCTTTTGGGCCACCAGTTTGACACCCTGCTCTCTTAGGAGGCACTGTCTTTCTATCTATGTCACATATTTACTATAAAAATAAAATGGGGAAAAGAAGATTGGAAATTCAGTAACTATGTAATGAATGAGCATGGGAGGTAAAAAAAAAAACAGTGACAGCACAAGTAACTTTTGCTTGATTCCTTAGAAGCTGGCAGGAGGCATTGAAAATCAGGTGGTGGTGGCTGACTGCAGAGCACTGCAATCATCTGTAAGTGTGATCATGTGACTGAGGGAGGGCAACCATTGGAATTTTGAATCCAGATTGTAACTAGCCCCAGGAAGACCATCATAATGTCAAAAGATTGCTAAGTGACTGGTTAGAATACCTATGATTAAATAATTAAACACTCTGAATGTGCCCATTGTATTATAACCTGAGATTTCTATTCTTGAGATGTTTTCCCTTTTAGATTTCTTATTCATTTACTAATATGTCTATAGTGAGAGATGTTGCTTGAATGAACTCCCTAAATAAGTGCAGCATGATTATTGCCACAACAGTTGTTTTTGTTCCCCTTTTTTTCTTCCTCCTCTGTTCTGAAAAAGAGTTAGCTAAATGGAAGCAAATCAAGTGTGAGTAAATCAAGAAACATGGGTTTTTCTAAAATGACCAGAATATTTTTCTGACAAGAAGTGAAAGTTGTTACAAAATAAAAGAAGTTTACTTATCCTATTCTCATAAAAACTAAAATGTGAATATTTTAAATTTCTTGACTGATCTTTTACAATGTAAATCAGTATAAAACAACTGGAACATTTTTTGGTTTTGACATTCCATGTTGTATTAGTTCAACCACTGTAGCTTAAAAATGTTTATTTCTCACTGAAGCATATTAAGCCCTACATGTGAAGCCAGTCATTATGGTTTATTTTGTAAATTAATTATAGTTTAAATTAGCCATTGTACAGTGTTCATATACTAATTTCCAAATAAGTATGAATAGTTTGCTTCCAGTTGACTGATTCTAGATTTAATCATTAATTAGGGTAGTAGTACCATTACTAACAGTGGGACAAATCAGAATTGATTTCAGTAGAACTGTTTTAGAGGTAGACATACTTCTAGCAAGATGACCATTGATTTTCCAACCTTAACCTATTAAGACATCGAAAGTTTATTTACAACCAGGAATCTGCAACATAGTACAGCAATTCACATAAAAGCAATAAAGCCTTAAGAATGTGCCAGTTAAAATTTATAGAGATGGAAAGTAAGTAAAGTAAAACAGCAAGACAAAGTAAAACATGTCCACTAATGTCTCAGGTTCATTCACATATTTTCTTATGAAACTGGATTTTGTGGAACCACCTTCTGTCCAACACTCAAGTATAGAATGTTAAAATAGACCAGAAAGAAGGCTCTAAGTCAGTTGTTCCCAAGTGAGCAGTACCGCCCCCCTGGAGGGATGACTTAGGGGGGTGCTAAGAGGCAAGGGGGGCAGCAGGGGGTGCTAAGAGGCAAAGGAGTGGTAGAGGAGTGCTTGAAGTGGGCCCCTTGCAGGGCGCAATTCAGCTTCCGCCCCACCCCACTTGCCTGCCTTGCTGGTGGCTGAGAGGAAGGTGAACCATGGCTGACCTGTTGCTGCTTGGGTCCCGTTTGGATTCTCTGCAGCTGCTGGGCCTTGCCTGCTAGGGGCAAGGGGGGGAGGTGACCAGGGAGCCTGGTGACTATCTTGTTTGAAGTGTGTGTGTGTGTGTGTTTCAGGTGACTCTCCTAGCTTAGGAGAGAACAAAGGAGGAAGGGAAGGGATGAGAGAAAGGGGGGTTGGGAAAGAGAGAAAGAAAGAGAAAGAGAAGGAAGAGACAAGAAAAAAAGAGAAAAGGGAAAGAAAGAAAAGGGGAGAGAAAGGAAGAAAAGGGGCAAAGAAAGAGGGAGGGATGAAAGGAAGGGACTGAAAGAAAGAGAAAGAAAGAAAAAAGAAAAAGGGAGGGAGGAGAAAGTGAATGAGATATCTAGTCCAACCACCTGCTCCAGCAAGGTTAGGACAGAGAGAGAGAGAGGGAGGGGAGAGAGAGGGAGAGAGAGAGAGAGCCTGTCAAAACTCCAAAGCCAAGTAGCTCTGGGGAGGACAGTCATAAATTAGAACACTTGCTAAGCAACCGGCCATTAAGCGAGGACCACTTATATTTGGTTTGCCAGTCACATGACCACCAAACCACACCCACCCAGTCACATGACCACCAAGCCACGCCACCCAGTCATGACCACCAAGCCACACCCATAAATTAGGCCATGCCCACAGAACCAGTTGTTAAGAAATCTGAATCTCACTCCTGAGTGGGGGGCACTGAGGATAAGTTTGTAGCACAAAGGGGGTGGTGGGCTGAAAAAGTTTGGGAACCACTGCTCTAAAGTTTTGAAAAGCTGAGTGTTATAATACACTGTTATCTTTGCAGAATCACCAAAATGAGGCATTGATTCTCGTGTTGAAATCAGCCCTTAACATATGCAGCTGCCCAAGTATGCATTTGGAAAGCACAGCCTCTTATTATAATGGCAGAGCAGCTAGCTGGTAAAACAAAAATTACACACAAAGTTACAGCAGGAGGAGATTCATTGTCCTTCATAAAGTCACTGAAAATCCACAGAGAATTGCTAGTCAATCGAATCCGCAACACCCAGTGTTTGATTGACAACTTGATTAAGAATGACTATTTCTCCATAGAAGATGCAGAGATTGCTGCACAGTATTCTACACAAGCAGATAAGGTACAGTATATATTTTATTTCAGTCTTTGGCTTATGGGTAGTTTAAGGGTAATTAATCATGACTTAGTGCACTCTATAAATTGTGTCCTTCCTCATAATCTTTCATATAGGCAAGTGAGCAAGGCTGCCTAGAGCAGGGGTCACTGACCTTTTGGACCTCAGGAACACCAAACTCATAATTTAAAATCCTACAAATCAGAGAGAGACCCTGGGAAAATCCCCCAAAAAAGTTCCAAGAAAATTCCCCACCCTGTTTTCCTATTGATCATTCTTCATTTGGGATCATAGAATAGTGTCTCCAGCTCTGTTCTCAGCGAGAGAGAGAGAGACTTTTGGCTTCATGCAAGAAAAGCAGCAGAAACAGCAGAAGTCTTTCTTTCTCTCCCCAAACACCACCAGAAATTAGTCTTTGTGAGACTTATCATGCCAGCACAGCCTCTTGGAGCAGGATTCCTTGCAGGGTCCGAAAGACTCATTTCTGGTGGAGTTTGGGGGAGAGAAAGACTTTAGCTGCTTTCCTTGCATGTAGCCAAAAGCAGAAGAAGAAATGGAAAGAAGCAGCATGGTGGCCAGGCGAAACATGTGGGGAAAGTGGAGCAAATCCTCCCCTGCCTCACTATCTCGTGTTGTTCACAATCCAAGTGATGCAAATCTTGTGTTCCCGTGGGCAATGTGGGCGGCGCAGCCTTGTGTTCCTGTGCAGCCTAGATTAATTGGTTTGGGAGTAACAGTTCTCTACGGACCACGAGAATTTTCTTGCAGACCACCAGTGGTCCCCAGCCCACTGGTTGGTGACCACTGGCCTAGAGGAACTGGAACTGATATTTTCATTTGTTTTCCACCATATTGTCTGGGAGTAAAGCTGGCTACAGATAACATTTTCTCTTTCCTTGGCATGTTTGATAGAAGGCTTTTACTTAATTTAATGGACTAACAGTACACATTTTTGTATGCTACTGGTTAGGATGATTTGATATAAATTGCTGTTGTTCATATAGAGATCCAAAGCTGAAATTCCTTCTCATAATTGACTTATTTTGGAACAATTTCAAAGACAAAGAGACAGTGTATGTGTCATCACATGCATGAATATTTTTTTCCTTCACTCAACATTCCAACAAAACTCTGGATGCAAAGAAAACATCTATAGATATTCAAACAATGAGAGAGAAAATTTGAACTTCTGGATAAAAGTGTCCTTTTACATGCTTTTTCCTAACCTTTAGAAATTAATTCTTCTAGAGTCTGATGATCTTTGAACTGTTTCTATAGTTAATAATTATTAGTTTCCAGAACATTCTGGCTGATCTGCTTGGTGAACCAGTTAGGCAGCATTTGAAGCTTCAAAACATTTGCTGTTATCTATCAAGAAACTGATACACAGGAATCCTTTATTATGGATTCTCCTGGCTTCAGATGATTTTTGTTTTTGTGAAAATGTATTTATATTGTCAATGTTAGCATGATAGTGGCTTTATTTATTTGTTTGTTTATTTATTACGTACACTGAGAGCTTATGCACCAAAGACAAATTTCTTGTGTGTTCAGTCACACTTGGCCAATAAAGAATTCTATTCCTATTTCTATTCTCATGTTTTATTTATTTTATTTGTATAACATATAAAAATTCAATTTTAATCAAACAGTATGTATGTTGTCTGGGTACAATTGTTTTTAGGCAATCATACTCAAAGTGTTTACAATAGCTTTCATCATAATAGCATTACTACTATAATAATATTTAGCTTATCTACTTTAACAAATCTCCATTTTAACATTTATCCTTTTTATGTTCCCATATTTCTAACTTTTGTTTTTATTATCTAACCATTGGTAAAATAAATCCCAAATCAAAAAAATATTCAGTTTGTCCTTTGTCCTTAATAATAAGCGTTTGTCTATCCATTTCTGCACATTCTAATATTTTCTTAATTAAACTCTCATTTGTCGGGATCTCATTGTACTTCCACTTTTGTGCAAATACAATTCTGGCTACAGTTTGTGTATGTAAAATCAAATATATAGTCCCTTTATCATATTTTTTTCAGCAGAATGTCCAATAAAAATATTTCTGGTTTCAAGTCTATATGCTGCTTTATTATTTTATCCAACCAAATATGTATTTTCATCCAATATTTTGTAGCTTTGGGGCATGTCCACCACATATGGTAATATGAACCAGATATTTGATTACACTTCCAACATTTAGAGGATCTATCCTTATACATTTTTGCCAGTCTTGTTGGTGCAAAATGCCATCTATAGAATATTTTATACAAATTTTCTTTATATGCAGTTGACATAGTCAATTTAACATTTCTCTCCCACAATTTCTGCCATTTATCCAGTTCTATTGCATATCCAAAATTTTTACCCCAAACAATCATTGTCTCATTTACTTGCTCACTTTCAAGTTTAATACTTAATAAGTAACAATATATTTTCTTTATCAGTTTTTCATTCGTTCCAATTAATATCTGGCCCAATTCTATTAATTCTTTATTGAAACCATACATTTTAGCATCTTTCTCATATCGATTGTATCTGCATGTGGCCACCATGCAATGTCCATCCCTTCACTACTAAGTTTCTGTTTGGTTTTTAGTTCCCCTTTTTCATTGAGAATATCTTCATATCTTAACATTTTTTCCATATTAATAACATTAGGATGTATCAATGCTTACATTGTGGAAAGCCAGACTGGTATTTTTAGATAGTGTTGTTCTTTAGTTTTAACCCATGCTAATATCAATGCATTCCAACATAATGTCTTTGAAAGTAGCTTGGTATCTTATTCTTCCCATATCATAAAAAAGCATGCCAACCTAATTGAGAGTCGTGTTCTTCTAGAGTTAATAGTCTTTTGTGCCTCAAATTAATCCATTCTTTCACCCATGTAAGTACCAAGCCTGATAATACAATTCCCAATTTGGCAACCAAAAGCCCCCTCTTTTTTTGGAGTCTTGCAACATTTTCAAACTTATTCTTGCTTTTTTCCCTAACCAAATATATTTTAATATTATTTCATTTAGTTCTTCAAAATATTTTCCCCAAATTTTATTGGAATTGTTTGGAATAAATATAATAGCCTGCATAAAATATTCATTTTATAGTAGCTATTCTTCCTGTTAATGACAATTGCAGATCTTTCAATTTCTCCAGATCTAATTAGTTTCATATAATTATCCTCTTTAATCATTGCACATTTTGCTTTTAGCTGTATTCTTAAGTACTTCACTTTTTTTACTATCTGTATGTCAATTATTTCCATCAATACTCTTTATGGTGTATCTGAGGTTTTTAACTAAAATTTTTGTCTTGTTTTTATTTATTTTGAGTCCTGCAACTTCCCCATATTCTTCTATCTTTCTAATTAGCTTCAGTCCAGTTTGTGGTGGGTCTTCAAGTACAAAGACCAAATCAAACACCTGCAAATACCTGTAGCTTATATTTCTCTTTTTTATTTCCATTGCTTTTATTTCTTCATCTTGTCTAAAGTTTCTGGCTAACACATCCAAAGTCAGTATAAATAGCAAAGGGGACAGTGGACATTCCTGTCTAGTGCCTTTTTTATATCAATGTTCTGTGTCATGTTCCCATTTACCTTAGCTGTTTGTGATATATTTAGTTTGTTTGTGATAAATTGTTTTAATCATATTAATAAATCTTTCCACAAAGTCCATGTATTTTAATTGTAGTAACATAAATTACCAATTAACATTGTCAAATGCTTTCTGTGCATCTGGGAAAATCAATGCCATTTATTTTCCAGGATGTGTTTTATAATACACCAATGAGTTTAAAATCATTCTCATATTATTTTTAATCTGCCTCATTGGCAAGAATTTGTTATAATCTAAAGATATAAATTCATTCAAAACCCTTTTTAATCTCTCTGCTATTATCAAAGCATATAATTCATAATCCATATTCAATAAAGATATTGGCTTATAATTCTTTATCTTTGTTAAATCTGAATCACCTTTCAGTATAAGAGTAATATTTGCTTCCATCCATGAATTTGGAACTTTTGCTTCTAGCAGAACTTTATTATAAACTTCCAACATAACTGGGCTTAACATATCTTGGAAGTGGAGTTGATATCATTACAATACAGTGTACTTTTCATAGGGCTTTATTGAAGTTCACCGAATTCCTCCTGCCAGAGGGTCTCTTGGGACCTAAGCCACACTGGAGGGGTGGTGAAGAATGGAAGACACTCCTTAGATCACAAGGAGACAGCAAACTCCTTGTTTGATCTAGAGGAAGCTCTCAATTTGGCAGGAAGAAAAACAAGGCCATTGAGTGCCTGGCCAAGACTGTGGCAGCCTGTCATGCCCCTGTTGGAGTCTGACTCCAAGGGAGAGATGGAACAGCTGACAGGGAGTGGGAGTATGGCTCCGGTGGTTGTGGAGGAAACTGGGGAAGGGCACAGGCTGGATGGGCATTCAGAGGAAGACCCAGGCCCATCCCCTCTTTATCCTAGGGCACGCAGAGAGGAGCGGATAAGGGAGAAACACGAGTGTCCTGCTAAGGCACGTAAAGCAGCAACATCAGCAGTAGTGGGAAACAAGCATCACCTGGCCTACTGGGGTCTGTAGGTCAGGCTCCAATATCCTCAGGCCACCATCCTCGCCATCTTTGTCATCTTCACCATGTCCACCCCAGTTGTCCTTGGTGAAGCATCTCATGCTGACAGCGAGTGTGTTCGTGCCTGGTCATGGAGCAGTGGAGATCCAGGCCTTGGTGAACTAGGGGCCATGGCCAATTTCATGGACACTCATTTTGTTGCACAGGTCCATTCCACAGCAGCAGGTATCACCACCATTATTGATGGAGACGATTGATGGTCAGCCCCTTCATTCAGGACCTGTGGTTGCTGCAACCAAACCTCTTCACATGTGTATTGGGCAGCATGTGGAGTATGTGTTCTATGGTGCCGCAGTACCTCATTTTCCGGTGGTGCTGGGTTTGGAGTGGTTATAGGCCCATGATCCGCAGATTGTCTGGTCATCTGGAGCATTGCAGTTTCTTGGCAGGAAGTGTGCTATTCATTGCTTGCACGCCTGTGCAGGTTGTGTGGCTATGCCTGTGGACTGAATCTACCTGCAGAGTTGGTGGACTTTGCTGACATGTTTGGGGAGAAGGAGGCAGATCAGTTGCCTCCGCATCAGTCGTATGATTGTTGGATTGGATTGATTGCGAAATTGCTGGTGGGTTGGATATACTCCATTGGAACTGGACTTGGCCACATTGTGGGACTTTATTGCAAAGAATTTCAGCCTTCTACCTCCCCGTTGGCTGCACCGGTGCTCTTTATCAAGAAGAAATCAGGGGAGCTACACCTCTGCTGTGATTACAAGTTGAATGCAATCACAGTACCAAATTAGTACTTGCTTCCCTTCATACCTGAACTGATTGAGCAGCTACATCAAGCTAAGATCTTCATGAAGCTGGACTTGTGGGGAGCCTACAACCTGGTTTGCATTCATGCAGGGAACGAATGGAAGACAGCCTTCCAGACAAGGTAGGGTCATTTTGAGTATACCGTGATGCCTTTTGGGTTAACAAATGCTACAGCTGTGTTTATGCATTTTATGCATGACGTTTTCCATGACTTATTAGATCAGTTCTTGGTCATTTATTTGAATGACATTTTGATTTACTCGGCATCCCTGCAGGAATACTGGCAACATATGCGGCTAGTGTTGCAACGCTTGCATGATAACCACCTATTCGCTAAGCGTGAGAAGTGTCAGTTTGCACAAACCATAATTGACTTCTTTGGGTCATCATATTTCACCTGCCAGTGTGGAAATGGACCCAGAAAAAGTTGAGTTGTTACAGGCATGGGAACTTCCACAGCGAGTCAAAGATGTGCAGCGGTTGTTGGAGTTCATGAACTATTACCGCACATTTATTCTCCACTTTGCTACCTTGACTGCTCCACTTTCTAATCTGCTCAAGAAAGGGGAGAAGTTCCAATGGGGTGCTGAGGAGCAGGCAGCTTTCAATGCCCTGAAGATCGTCTTTGCTTCCGAGCCTGATCTGTTCCAGCCGTTTGTGGTGGAAACAGATGCTTCCAAAGTTGGTGTGGTGCTCCTCCAGGCCTATGCCCCTGCAGGCACCTTGTTTCCTTGGGCCTCTTCTTCATGGAAGTTGTTGGCTCCAGAGTGCAACTATACAATTTGGGACAAGGAGCTATTGGTAGTTAAGGCCGCTTTTGAGACATAGTGGCACCATCTGGAGGGGACTTGTCACCAGATCGAGGTTTGGACAGATCATCACAATTTGAAACACCTACATACAGCCTGGACATTGAACCAGCATCAGGTGAGATGGTTGTTGTTTTTTGCCTGATTTGATTTCCGGGTGACCTATGTTCCGAGTGGATGGAATAAGTGTGCTGATGCACTATCCTGGAAGCCTGAATATATCTGAAGGGAGGACAAAATCTTGTCCTGGACGGTGATTCCGTTAGAGTGGTTTGTGGCCGAGGAACCTGTGGACCTTTGAGTTAGGATTCAGGAGGCACAGCAGTAGGATCCATTTGTGGCAGCTTGTCGTCAAGAACTGGATGGGAATAGAAGACATGAGACTCCTTGGACATATATAGGGGACCTGTTGGGGTTCTGTGATCATGTTTAGGAGGAGGTCCTGTTCATGGCCTTATCCTATGTCAATGCCATGATAGCTCAGCAGCAGGGCATTTTGTGGTTTTCAAAATGCTGCATCTCATCTCTAGGGCATTTTGGTGGCCACGACTTAGGCAGGATGTGTGGGTATATGTGGTATCCTGTGGGATCTGTTGACAGGCCAAGTATGCTCCTAGTGCACTCCCTGGTCTCTTCAAGCCATTACCCACACCAGAAAGATCCTGGGGGGTAGTCTCATTGGACTTCATAACTGAGTTGCCACCATCAAAGGGTGCTACAACCATTTTGGTGATGGTGGATATGCTGACCAAAATGGCTCACTTTATTCCATGTGTGGGTCTTCCTACAGCAAGGATGACGGCCCAGTTATTTATCTTCCATGTATTCTGGTTGCATGGGCTACCAGACCAAATAGTGTCAGACCAGGGGGTACAATTTATGGCACGCTTTTGGCAGACCCTATTTGCGGAACTGCAAGTTCAGGCGTGTCTGTCGTCCGCCCATCACCCTGAAAGTGATGGGGGACAGAATGAGTGAATGCTATCTTAGAGCAGTAGCTCCACTGTTTCAGAAACACCCAACAAGACCATTGGGTGGAGGTGCTGCCTGTGGCAGAATTCACTTTCAACAATGCTCAATGTGCATTCATCCGCATGTTCCCATTCTTTACCAGCTACGGTTTTCATTCACGACTATTCCCTTGGCTCCATCTGACTCACCAGTTCTGGCAGTGGATACATTCTTGCAAGAATTAAAAGCTGTGCACCACATGGTCTGAGATTAATTGGAAAGAACCAAGAAGGACTACAAACGCTTTGCAGATCAATATCATCACCATGTTCTGCCTTTAGCAGTAGGTGATCGGGTTTGACTACCCGATACTTACTGACAACACGGCCATCAAAAAAGCTTAATAATCATTACTTGGGACCTTTTCCCATCGAGGCGAGGATCAATCCTGTGGCGTTTCGCCTATCCCTGCCACAGATGGAACGTTGGTATAATTACCTGTGAATGTCCTTTCTCGTTGGACTGAGATAGAGTCTAGTGTGAGTGTTCCTCATATCTCCTCATCACATGACTGAGCCTGCCAAATCATAGCCACCATTGCTATGGATATCCCAGCTTTTGGCAAAGGATTATTGACAGACATTTTCATGTTCTGAAAAAGATTAAAACATCCTTCTCCCCACTACCAGAGCTCTACAGGATGGGCCTAGACTCTCTCGCAGTCCAATGAGAAAGAACATTCACAGGAAATAATACCAACGTACCTTCTCTGTTAAACTGCTGCAAGAGTCTAGTATGGGACTTATCAAAGCTGGCGCACCCTCAGGGAGGGTCAGGTCTGGTCCTCATCAGTTGCTCCAATACAACTGTCTAGAGCACCCTTCTTCCAAAAGCTACATCTGCAGATGCGAAAGAATCCAGACGGTAATGGCAGATAAACAGAGAGATGACCAGGTGACCGCCCAGCAAATCTTCTCAATAGATGCTTGAGTAGCCCAAGCTGCTGTTTTGGCTACACTTCTTGTGGCAAGAACCATTAGTCTACAGGGAGATCCCGAGTCTCATAAGCCAATGCTATGCAGGATCGCATTGTAACTAGGGCAATGTAACCCCTGTTGCTGCTCTGCCTGTTCCCACAATGACTTACAGCTGAAGAGTTAATCTGCAGGGACCCTCAGCACCAGGAAATGATATCTGGCCCTGGAAGCACCCTTTGGGGGGGAAGGTCCCTTCCAGCCCTTGTGCTGGATGAGCATTCAGAGGAAGACCCAGGCCCATCCCCTCTTCATCCTAGGGCATGCAGTGAGATAACGGAGAAATGGGAGTGGTGTGGTCTTCGGGGGAGGAAGAGGGGCCTGATCCCCTTCATAGGCTGCAGCTGGAAAGACTGGTTAAAAGGACAAACTGCACATGGCAAAGTTGCTGGAAGCAAAGTATGCATTCGAGTTGGAGCTTATCTGTATTTTTGGCTTCTTCCCAACTGTGGTTGCTGCATTATCTGCTAGAAATCTGCAATTAATCATTCTTGCCTGCCATAGTAATTCCTTCAGTGTGGTTTATGTTGGGTTTTTAATTTTGAATTAACTTTACTTTGGGTGTGGACTGCATTTACTCCCTCCATAAACTGTTTTCTTTAAGAGTTTGAAATCCAGCCGAGGATAATTGTACATTGGGGCCAGGTTGGGGCATAAAAGGGACTTTCTTCTATTTTTGTGACTTGGTTATTTTTGGGTCACATCCCGAGTCATCACACAGCCTGATCGGACAAGAGTGAATGAAGATTGAGGAACAGCATGGCTAGGCTAGGTGAGAATTTTCCAACTTTTGTTGAGGAATTTGCCCCTTTAAAAATTGGCTTGAATGACAGTGGGACTGTAAAAGAGGGAGGTGGATTTGTTTACCTTCCATTTCCTGAGAATAATGGTGAATAAGCACAAATATTGAAATAGATCTGGACAAGAAATTGAACTATTTGAAAGAAATAAGTGTTAAAAGAGGAAAATTGCAGTGGCTATTTTAATGACAATATTAATTGGATTTTATTGAACTAAAAACTTTTTTGGAATGTAAAACTTGGATCTTGGAACCCCTAAAATAAAAAGATTTGGCTGATGTTAAATGTAGTTAAAGGAGAGGAGGAGAAGAGAAATAAAGTAACAGAGACTCCTGCTGGCCAGAAAAAACTCTTAGAGTGAAAGTAAAGAAAAAGAAAGTGAGATTAACAATTGACCTTGGGCAGTTTATTGAAATAACATTGTTACAAGACTCAGATAAACAGTCTGCACCTGAAAACTGTTTATAGAAAGAACTGCAGAGAGAGTGTGAGTTTTAAACGTTGTAACTCTGAATGGATATGGATTTTATAAACCAAGCAACTGAAACTAGAAAATACGAGTTTTTTATAAAGCAAGTGAAGTCTTTTTTTTTTTCTTTCAGCTCTCCTATCTGGTGATATATAATCTGTTTGACACAATTTTGGGTTTTGGTGTGCCTTTGTGGATTACAATTTGTCAAGAAGTAAACAACATTTTTGAAGAGAACTTTGGGCTATGGATATTTTGGCTTTGTGAAATATGACAGATAAAAGGGTGAAGTGACCTGAGGTCTGAAAATAAGAACTGGGAATAAGAAAGGAAATTGTTGGACTGTTTCAGGTGTATTGTTTAAATTGGGTATTGTGGGGTATTGTTTGATTTATTATTGTTTGGTTATTGATTTATTGTCTCTGTTAAATAATTATTACTTAAAATATTTTCTTATTTAAAATAACAAAAATGACAAGCAATACAAATTTAAGTAAAACAGAGAAAAAAATGCATTTGCACCATCAGCAGCAGCAAGTCCAGCAAATCTATAGACAGTATGTTGCATAATGAATGATTGAACACCTTTCGGTCAGAAATGAAAATGATGTTTCAACTATTACAAAAAGCCATGGCCAGGAATCATGATAATTTGGCAGATAGGATGCAAAAGATGGAGGATAAAATAGATACCATCCAGCAAAGAATCACTAAAAATGAACAACAAATTCAGAAAATAGAAGAGATGGATTACAGATTGATGCAGATAGATAATGCGCTCGAGTGATCCCAAAGAAGGCTGGAGTTGGACAGAGCAGAATATTTCCCAAGATTTCAGAATATTGAGGAGGAAAAAGGGGAAGATCTCGCTGAAAAAAATGGCAGAATTGTTGGTGGATGTGCTGGAGAAGAGCAAGCAGGATGTCCTCTCTGGGATAGATGAAATATTTAGAATACACACAAGCTAGGCGACAAGGAACAAACTCCCTAGAGAGGTAGATGTGAGATTTTCAAAGACAATAAGAGCGGAAATATTTCAAAAAGCAAAAGATTCCCCATTGAAATATAAAGGGAGAGAAATAGTCTTGAAACAAATACCTAGAAGAGTAAGAGACACAAATGGAAACGGTATCAATTTTTGACAAGACTAATAAAACATGATGTAAACTTTAGATGGCTGATACCTGTGGGAATACTGGTGATTTGGATGGAAAAAAGACATAGATTAGATATAACAGATAAAGCAGGACAATTCTATTATCAGCATTTTGCATCATATGAGAAAGAAGAGAGAAGGGAGGAAGTAGATGTCAAAAAACTACTAACAAGAGTGCTAGTAGTGGGAAGCACACAACAAGAAACTGAAACAGCAAAAAGAGAGAAGGGAATGAGAAGGAACAAGACAGATAAAACAGAGAGAAATAAGATCAAGCAGAACAACAAAAACTATCCATAAGTAAACAATGGAAGAAAAAATAGAACTATTATCAATCAATATAACTCATCCATGAAAAGAAAAAGATTTTTAATAAATTAGAACAATTAAAACTAGATTGAATTTGTCTTCCAGAAAGTCACATTAAAAACAATATAGTAAGTTATTAAGAGTATCCCAAAATTGGCAAGCTATATTCATTTGCACAGCAAAAAAAAAAAAAGGGGGGGTACTATGTATTAAAGAAACAATAATGGCTAGACAAATTTTTGCAGATGAAGTTGGGAGAATATTGATGGTGGGGGTAACAATGAATCAGAAAGATGTTGTTGATAGTGATATATGCACTTAACAAGAGTTTTATGGAAAACTATATTGGAATATGAAAATATTTATGTGGTAGGAGACTTCAATGCAATTGTAGTTACAGAGCTTGATTATAATAGTAAAACAGGAGTAGTAAAAAAAAAAAAAGCTAGGAAAACATTCCTAAAACCTTTTTAAAAATGATAAAATAGGAACCCAAGATGTATGGAAACACCCCCCCAAAAAAATCAGTACTCATTCTATTCAAATAAACATAAATCCTGGTCTAGAATAGACATGATATGGAGGTCATCAGAATTGAAAGCATGTGTACTAGACTAGAGACAGAAATAGAACTCAATGTTTGGGCAGATCATAATCCTGTAAAAGTTGTATGAAAAAAACAAAAAAGAAAATTGAGATGGACATTGAACCAACTGATACTGCAAGATAAATAATTTTTGTATGAAGTATGGAAAAAGAACTGGATTTTTTTTTTTAAAGAGAATAAGAAAGAAGAGACTTTCTTGCAAAACTGTAAGGGATATTGCTATATATACTGCTATAATCCCCCTATACCTGGGGATTAGTCATAATTTATACATGGGAAAGAAAAACAACAAGAAACAAAATAAGAAAATGTTAGAAGAACATACAAGATTAGAATCAGAACTACAGAAAGAACCACAAAAAAGAAATGGAAAAATCAATTAGATATAGTAAAACAAAATGAATCTGTTGGAAAAAGATGAACTGGCACAAAAAAGTCAAAAGTGTAAAACAAAACTTTTTTGAAAATGCAGAGAGAGAGAGGGAGCAACGTACAGAAAAAAAAAAACCCACCCTAATTCAGATCTTCCAACTTCTCATGGAAAAAAAAAAGATCTTGCGAAATTGGAAGGTAAA
The DNA here is from genome assembly GCA_004320025.1 of Laticauda laticaudata. Lineage (NCBI taxonomy): Eukaryota > Metazoa > Chordata > Lepidosauria > Squamata > Elapidae > Laticauda > Laticauda laticaudata. The sequence continues at coordinate 21,340 of BHFT01027793.1, forward strand.
AAAAATATGATGGTTCAGACTTTCCAACTTTGCAAAATCTTTTTTTTTTTCTGTGAGAAGTTGGAAGGTTAGTTTTGCTTTTTCCCTCTTTTTGGGAGGTGAACTGGAGGAAAATGTAGGGGGAATTTTCCTGCCTGCCATTCTTCCCTCAGTCTATGCTAAGCTTGAGAAATAGATGACAGGCAGGAAAATCCCCCCTACACATTTTCCTCCTGTTTGCCAAAAAGTCTCCATTCTGAATGCTAAAGTTTCAGAATGGAGACTTTTTGGCAAATGGGAGGAAACTGGGGAGGGGGAATTTTCCTGCCTGCTATTCTTCCCTTAGTCTGTGCTAAGGAATAGCTCCTTTCGGCCACTACAGAAGTGGCTCAGTGGAGAGGCAAGGATGTGCTCCTTTCAGCCGCTAAAGAAGTGGCCCGTGGAGAGGCAAGGGTGCATGTGGGGCACTCCTTTCAGCAGCTAAGGAAGCGGTCTGGTGAGAGGCAAAGTGCATGGGGCATTCCTTTCAGCCATGATAGAAGCGGCCCGGTGATTAGATGAGGTGCATGGGGGGGAAATTAAAATACTCCTCAGAAAGATGGCCTAGCTGTTTTTTCGGGGCTTTAAAGAAAATAAGCCCCTGTTTTATTTTCTAAGAAACACGGGTATGATGGAATTGACAGAAGCAATTAAGAGACAAAAGAATAATAAAATGCCAGGGCCTGATCGGCTACCGGCAGAATTTTATAAACAATTACAAGATTATTCTATTCTGTTCCATTCCCATCCCCATCCCATCCCATTCTTCTTCCTTGATAGTAGATTAACTATATCCTATCAGTGTTCAGGAAAAAAAAGTTAGTTTATTTTACATAGCCCTTTTTTATTACTTGCTTAAGGACATAAAATATATAGAAATAAATGGATTGGGCTGGTAGTCAACTTCTGCTTTTCCTAAATTCTGCACTTGGATGGACACTTTGAAATGAAAAATTCTTCAAATGAAATATGGAAGCCTCCTTTGATTCTAGAAACTTTTTCAATCATATTCTAGATCCCCTGAAAGCTTCTATACATAATAGTGAACACATAAAAACTTTCGTGTCCCATAGTGTGTGTGTGTGTGTGTGTGTGTGTGTGTGTGTGTGTGTGTGTGTGTGTGTGTAATGAAATAGTATTCCTCCAGATATTGGGGTATACCACTTGTATTTCCTGAATTAGTTATCTCGCTTATCTTAGTGTAACTTCTGGAATTCTCCAAACCTATCACCTGATTGTATTGGATGTTAGCAGATTGTTAAATACACAGGGAGCAATCACACTAATTGTATTTTAATTAATTGTAATTACATTAACATTAGTGTTAAAGCCATTTACCATGTACGATGATGTTTCAGTGAATAGTTACTTATAGCCTAAATATGCTTGAGACTTTATCTGATCTTTTCTTTAAGGTCCGTAAAATTCTAGACCTAGCCCAGAGTAAAGGTGAGGAAGTTGCAGAGTATTGCCTGTATGTCCTGCAACAAGCTGGTGATGCTTATTATGACTTACATCCTTGGTTGGAGGAGATTGGCTTTCGCCCATCAGAAGTCATTTGTAGCAAACCGGTGGAAAATACTGACCCAGGTAAGATGTCCAATTAGGAAAGTTTGATCTTGTTCTTTTAATTTTTTAAATTAACTTTTTCAACATAGAAACAAAGCATGATGATGATGGGGATAATATAACATAGAAAACTAACAGGATAAAGCCAAAATTCGTTAAAAAGGGAGGATGTACAGGTCGGTCTCAACTTACAACCATTAGTTTAGTGACTGTTTAAAATTGCAACAGTGCTGACAAAAATGACTTATGACTTTTTCACATTTACCACTGATTCCCCCATTATCACATGATCAAAATTCTGGCACTCTGCAACTGGCATGTATTTATGACAGTTGTACTTTCCTGGGATCATATGACCACTATTTGTAACCTTCACAGCTAGTTTTGGACAAGCACAGTCAATAGGGGAAACAAAATCAACTTAGCAACTCCATGTTTCACTTAATAGTTGCTCTCGTTTGCTAAACAATTGTGACAAAAACTAAAGTAAAATAGAGCACAATTCACTTAACAACAGCATTGTGTAGAAACAGAAAATTTAGGCTCAATTGTGATTGCAAGTTGAGGACTTCCTGTGAGATGAATGAATATGTAATTTTAAAGAGTTTTGAAAGAAAATGTGAAATCTTCTGAATATAGGCAATCTAAAATATAAATATATTCCACTAGTTAGGTATCAGAGGAGAGAATGATTGGGTCATCCAAGAATTAAAATATTAAAAATCTGTTTCAATTTAAATATAAGCTTGTTCAGATGTTTGTTAAACAGATCCTATTATTTTAATTTGTGGAATTAAATATATAAATATTAAAACATAATGGATTTGATTATTTATATTGAAAGACTGGCAGAATTAATATTAAGTTGATGAGAGTTCTGAATAACAAATTTATCAAAGTGTCAAGAGTGGATCTTAGGCAAAAGTAGACATGAAAGAAAAGAGATAGTACAAAATATATAAGAAAAAGTATTTAAACAGTAATAAGTTAATGCTTGGAAAGGGGAAGCTCCTTGGAACAGAGAGAAAGAAATGGAGGAATAGGAGGAAGTGCTATGGTTCAAACTGAAAAAGGAGTGAGGCAAGTATAAGTGATAGCCCTTTAATCATTTTATGAATAAATGTACAAGGAATGTTACATTAGATTTTGATCAATATTTACAATGTGTGCTATTACTGCCATGTCATTGGGAGGACACAAATGATTTGAAGTCAGAGATCAATAGACTGATTAAATAAGGATATGGATTTGAAAATTATCATAGATAAAGGTTCTATGTTTGATTGGGAAGTGTAGTAAACAATTGGAAGTTATACAGAAATGCTTTCTTGGAATGAGGAAATGGATAGAGAAATTTTATAATAAAAATACAAGTATAGATGTTGATAGGAAAGCAACTAATTGAATGTGTTTTATTGTGAGGAAGTAAAGTATTTTGAAGAAAATGTAAAATTGTCCTGCTCCTGATTAATTTATTATATGGGATTGAGAGTTGGATGTGTAAAGAGAAAAATAAAAATAAGTGGAATATGGTAAGAATTGGTTCCTAAGAGGTAAAAAGAATCAAAATATAGGTTTAAAAATGAGTGGCTGAATAAATATGGATTATAAAAATGTGAGTTTAATCATTGAGACAATGTACAACAATGAAGTTGAAAACAAATCAGGAATAAGAGTGAAGGAGGCAAGGCAAGATGAAGAAGAAGACTATCTAAAACGTTGAATGGCATAATCAAAATAAAAGTTGTTGGATAATTGGAATGGTGTAGTACATTAGTTTTAACTGTATTTTCTTTCTATGTAATTTATTGGTTTAAGTTCTTCTGTGCATTGTCCTGAAGAGGAATAGCATGGGGATCATGTATATATTTAGGTATCATTTAAATAAGAATATCACAATTACAAAATGCTAGCTTTTGTAGGTCAAAGATATTTCTATATATTACATGCCATAGAAATGGGAGGGGGGGGAGAAGACGACATTGTAGTTGATACATGGTTGTTAAGTCAATTGGGCTTCCCCATTGACATTGCTTGTCAGAAAATCACAAAAGGTGATGACTCTGGGACATTGCAACTGTCATTTTGATTGCATGACTATCAGAATGCTGCAATGGTTGTGTGAAAAATGGTCATAAATCACTTTTTTCAGTGCCATTGTAACTTTGAATAGTCACTAGATGAACTATTGTAAGTCAAGGACTACCTATATTGAATTCTTGGTAACTACTTGCCACAAAACAAAATGATAGGCATTATTATAATCATCACATTTGAGAAAGAATCCATTGGGCAAAAATGCCCTGTGAAAAATGTGTATAATTTTATATAATAGTTATTTTACTATTGTTTATTATTGCAATCAGAGTAAAATAATTCTGTGACAATTTGCAAGTTGGAAATATGCTAATCTGAGGAAATTACACTTTGAATATTGGGGGTGGGGGGTGGGACATCAATTTCCCAGCATACATTTACAACAATATACTTCCATGGAGGAAGTCTATCTGTGTAAAGAGAAGTTTATGGTCTAAATATTTGGTGTTGATGAGTGCATATGTGTTTTATTATTATTTTTTGAGTGCCATTCCCTTGAGAAATTCTATAGCTGCTTTGAAAATTCTTACATGTTCCAGAGAAACATGAAAGAGTAGAACAAAATTTAAATAGATCATATCTATTAGCATACATTTTTTTAAAGTGGTTCTTAAAATCTTTCCGCTAGGTGACCTGCATTAAAATTTCATTTAATAATACTCAGCTTTATCTTTAGTCAGCAGATACCAGCAGAAACTTAAAGATGAATTGGGCCGAGAAACAAAGTTCATCATGTCATATGCCCAAAAAGAAGACATGTTGCTAGAAGAAATATATTCTGCCAACATTATGGAGTTTCTCAATCATAAAAATGAGAAACTCAGTAGTGTGGATGCCTTCGAAGATCTACTGACTGACAATTTGGGGCTGATCAATGAAAATGGAGAGACCATCTATATCTTTGGGGATGCTGGGATTGGAAAGTCCATGTTATTGCAAAAGATGCAAAATCTCTGGTCCAAGAATGCCTTTGATGTAGGGGCCAAATTCTTCTTTCGTTTCCGATGCCGAATGTTCAGCTGCTTTAAGCAAGAAGAAGCTTTTTGTTTAAAGGATCTTCTCTTCAAATATAATTGTTTCCCAGATCAGGATCAAGAGGAGGTTTTCAACTTCATTGTAAAATTTCCTCATACTGTCTTGTTTACATTTGATGGCTTTGATGAAATTCATTCTGATTTTGATCTTAGTAGTATTCTTGAAATCTGCTCTCCCACTGAATCTATTCACCCACTTGCTCTTCTGGTGGGCCTCCTCAGTGGAAAACTTTTGAAGGGATCTAGAAAAATTCTGACAGCCAGGACAGGGACAGAAATTGATAAAAACATTGTCCGGAAGAAAGTACATCTCCGAGGGTTTTCCAATAGCAACTTGAAAGAGTATACTAAAATGTTTTTCAAAAATGAAGGATGTCAGACTTTGGTTTTGAACCAACTGGAAGCCAATCCAAATCTAAGCAGTTTGTGTTCGGTGCCATTATTTTGTTGGATTATCTTCAAATGCTTTGAACATTTCCATTCTGCATTTGATAGTCATGAGCTCCCAGACTTCACTGTCACTTTAACAGACATATTCTTGCTCATGACTGAAGTCCACCTGAATCGCATTCAAAAGACAAATTTGCTAAAGAAGAACAACAGAAGCCAAGAAGAAACATACAGGTCCAATAAAGAGAAATTGTTTGCACTGAGTAAAATAGCCTACATGGGGATGCAGAAATCTCTCTTCGTCTTTGAGCAAGAGGAAGTTCTTAGTGACCTCTTTAAGCAGGATTTACATTTAGGATTTCTCAGGGCAGTTCCTAATTATGAAGGTGCTGTAGACCAATCTTCCTATGAATTCCTGCATTTGACCTTGCAGTCATTTTTCACAGCTTTTTATCTGGTAACAAATGAGAAAGTGGGGGCCAGGGATTTGCTGCAGTTTTTTGCTGAATGCTCCATGCAAGACACTACTCTGTCTTCCTGTTTGCCTCTTTCCTGGTCAAAAAATTACCACCCAACAGAAGGGGATCCTTTCCGAAATAAAGAGCACTTTCATTTTACTAATCTCTTCTTGTGTGGCTTGCTTTCCAAGGCAAGGCAGAAACTCTTGAGGTATCTGATTCCTCTGAGTACAATCAAGAAGAAAAGGAGGATTCTTCTTGCCTATTTTTTTGGAAGCATGAAGTCTCATCTGAAAGGTCTCTCTCGGGCAAGGCTGAAAGAATACAAACAGGTGCAAGTAATGCCAAACTTTGTTTGGATGCTGAGATGCATCTATGAGACTCAGAGTGAGAAAGTTGGTAAAGGGGTTGCCAAATGCATGCGTGCCAACTATATCAAGCTGACTTACTGCAATGCCTACTCTGCTGACTGCAGTGCCATCTCCTTTGTTATGCATCATTTCCAGAAACGATTGGCCCTAGATCTGGACAACAACAACATTAATGATTATGGGATCAAGCAACTGCAGCCTTGTTTTAGCCATCTGGCAGTACTCAGGTACAATAACACAATGATTTAATAGGAACTACTTCTTGAAATAATCAGGGAGCAGGCTCTTTCTCCTCCCACCTCCTCTCATTTACACAATGCTAGTAAAAATGTCCTTTGAGTAATTCTAGGAATTCCTAAAATATTACTTGTAGGAATTATAATCAGTTTCTTTCAGAGATTAGTTTACTTATTTATGGATAAATTGCTTCAGTTAGTGGAGGAGAAAAGAAAGAGGCCATTTTGTTCTGTATTCAAACACTGACGATATCACAAAGTAAATCTGCCGATGCCTCTTTGAACTAACAGGATCATACTTAACTGAACCAGGTACTTTATCACATGTCTTTCTTTTACTTTAGGGTCAGCGTGAATCAGATCACAGATCAAGGTGTGAGAGTACTTTATGAAGAACTGTCCAAATTCAAAATTGTCTCTTATTTGGGGTATGTACAAAGGACGAACTCAGATACTCATTGTGTGAAGGGAGTGTTCCCATTATCAAGGGAGCAATGTGAAAGAGTAATGACTTCCACATATTTCTAGATCCTTGCCAGATCATTTGATTCATTATTTGATTGCTATCAACACACATTTATTTATATCCTGCCTTTCGTATTTTTATATTTAGTGCAGTATCATGAAATAACAAAATATCAATTGGTAAGTTATTGAATGGAGATGAATTGAAGAGCTCTAGGAAAACAAGGTAGAGGTGCAATGCCTGATTCACTACATGTTAATAGACCCATTCTCTCTAAGCTTAATTATTTGCTTGCAGGTATTTCATTACCCGACTAAGTAACATTATCACTGCTAAAGAGTGAAAGTGCTAAAGTGCTAAAACTAAAGTGCTTCCTGTTTTTATAATATAGCTTGCTATGCCAGTGCTTCTGGTGCTGGTGGTAATGATGGTGGGGTGGTGCTAAGGGTGGGTGGGTGGAGGGTTTCTCTGTGGTCAAATAAATAAAAAGTAAAATATAATTGTCTTAATAGGAAATATTTTAAAAGAAAGCTATGTACCTTCTATCTGTTAATTTCTGTTTTAATAGTGCATGCTTATATTTGTCCACTTAGAAGAAACTGCCTTTACTTTAATGGCTTTTATTCTAAAGTCAATTGAAAAGGCAGTATATGCATCAAAAGCTACTGAATAAGCAGTATTCTGTAACAAATTTTAAGAGGTCTGAAACTATATGGAATTGCTTCTTTAATTTTTATTGATTCTTGTGCAAAGGAAAACAAGATTCTGTCTTAATTAGATTACAATTAGGAAATTGTATTTGTACTTTAAAAAAAAAGTATTTGACGTAATTAACTTAATTAGTTAACATCCTAACTGCTATTATTCCTTCCAAAGCTTATATAACAACCAGATTACTGATATTGGAGCAAAGTATGTGGCAAGACTCATTGAGGAATGTCCAAGCCTCATCTATGTTAAGTAAGTATCTCTTCCATCTGTATACTATCTTAGCTCTCAAGTGATTAAGCCTTCAAAAACTGATTCTGCCACCTCAACCACCTCAAGATTTTTCCATATAATTCTATTGGATATGAAAGTTAAGTATCTCTGAGCTTTGGAACAATACAAGTGTGCAGTATGCAGGCAGAGCCCCTTCCATGGAGAATGTCCTTTGCATTACTCTACCAGCAGCTACCATAACAGAATGGGAGAATAAGCTTGTTTGAATCTGGGAGTGCCTACTTGTATAGTAAAAAGTACTTCTGAGTTAACCCAGTGAAATTGTCATGAATACTAGTATGCCCATAAATAAAGCCTTGGTGTCCTCCTGCTGCTTGTCACCATCTGATTTTAAAAATAAATGTTAGATTCTTTTAATTAATGAAAATGAAGTTATCCCTTCAATCATGTCTAACTTGGCAATTTTATGGACCAGGATCTTGTACTGCTTCTGTGAAATGTTCTGTTCTCTAATTAGTGTGAGCTTTGATGGTATCCAGCCACAGTGTTGTTTGTCAGACTGGTTTCTTTTTACCATTAACTCTTCCAAAATAATTGCTTTCTCCAATGATTTCTCCCATATGACATGGCTAAAATATATGAGACACGGTTTCGTGATTTTGTCTCTTTTAATTAGCAATTATAAATAAATGAGAAATTGTATGTTGCAGTCATCTTGGTAGAATAGAAACATAGTGGGTTGAACATATATGTATAGATAGACAGGTAGTAGAATAGATAGAACATAGAATAATAAGGTTGGGTGGGAGTTTGTTCTTCTAAACTCTTTGGTCTTGGGAGTCTAGTCCAAGCTCCTGATTATGGCAGGAGTTCTTAAACCATTCTATACAAATTGTTGTCCAGCCTCTCCTTGAAGACCCCCTGTGATAGAGCACATACAACTTCTGTAAGCCAACCATTCCACTGATTAATTAATTGTTCTCATCCTCAGAAACTTTTTTTTAGTTTTAGGTTGGATCTCTTTTATGATCTAAAGTATTAGCTATTCCTTCTAGCTTGGTATCACCTACAAATATGATGAGTTCTCTTACTAACTCCTTATCTAAACCTTTTATAAAGATGGGACAAAGACAGAACCTTGAAGTATCCTTCTGCATGCTTCCCTACATGTAGATGTAGTTCCATTGAAGACTATTCATTGAGTGGTTGATTAGCTGCGATTCCATCTGGTGAATGTACTATCCCACATCGTTCTATATTACAAAAAAGTAGGCTGTGGGCTACTTTGTCAAAAGCCTTACTGAAGTCTAAATAAACTGCACACAGTTTCCCCTATCTACCAGTTTAACCATTTTTGTCAAAGAAGGCAATAAGGGTTATCTGGCATGACCTGTTTTTGATAAAACCATGCTGGGTTCTGTTAATTATCTTGTTCATTTCTAGATACTCATGAATTAATTGATTATCCTTTCCAGGATCTTCCCAGGTATTGATATCAAGCTGATTTGTAGTTTCTTGAATATATATTTTCCCCTTTTTATAGATTGCAACCACATGAGCTTTTTTCCTGTCCTTTGGTGGTTCCTCTGTGCTTTAGAAGCTCTGAAAGATTCTGTTTAGTGATTCCAAGATCATGTCTGCCAGCTTCTTCAGAACTGATTACCTGTCCAAGCAGCAGGCAGAGGCAGAGGCAGACGATCCAGAAGCACTGCATGGGCTACAGGAAATCTTGGACAGATAATCAACTTACGTATGCTGCACAGGTCGCAGCTGCTGCCGGACACCTTTGGCCCCTGTGCCCTTGCTGCCTCTGTTGCTGGCCAATAGTTTCTACAGTGCTTCTGCAGTCCAATGAACAAAATTCAGCCACATGGCAATCAGTCCACCCTGATGAATAACAGCAGGGTTGCTGTAGTGATGCCATATGTATCCCTCTCTGAAATGGTGCCCACTTCTGGGAGGGTTCCACATGACCTCCACTGTATAGGGAGGTTGAGAGCATAAGATTCCTTGTGAATATTTTCAAAATGGGGGTCACTTCCAATTAGACCATTATGTAGGAAGACCTTGTGAGAGAATGGCTTCTTCCCAAAGTTTATCAAAGGGTAAATGACCAATCTGTGACAGGAATGGGGTAGGGAGGAGGGTATGTATGGTACCCAAAGCCTTTGGAGACCCAATATGGAAGCAGGAAGCAAAGCACAGGGCACATCAGAATGGGAGATGCCCTGGTCACCTGTGAGCTAGAGAAGTGCTGCAATACAAGCCTGGGCCTGCACTAGACTTCCCAGGGCCTTTCCACTTCTAAAGAACCTTATGCTCTGCTTCACAACCTGCCTGGTCACTTAATGACTGCAATGGATAGAGCAGAGACTGTAGTCAATGAGGCAATCACCTGGGCAACTCACTTACAATAACAACTTGTGACCATAAAAAGCATTATGGTTTTGTATCACTGACCACCTGTATTCTAGCCAAGAATATTCTTCCCATATGAATGTTTCCCAAAATTATTTTAAGACTGTAGTTTTGGCTAGGATTCATCAGCTTTTTCCATATAAGCACATTAGTGCTAAAAATTTAAGACCTTGTTCAATATTTTAATTGCTTTGTTTTAGAAGGATGAGCAATCGCTTCTGCCCATTAGAATACATTTTAATTTGTAATTATATTACAAATTAATTTACCTATTCTGTCAGCAAACATTTCTAAGATTCAACTTGCATATGGTTTGTGCAATGTGCATATCTGTTAAGTTTTAATGAATCAATTAAAAGTAGATGATAAACCCACTTAAAAACCTTTAATCAGTTGATAAAGCAGCCTTTGTCTATTCCTTCATGGGCTTTTGGGGGGATAAAAGCCCATGAAGAAATAAGGTAAAAATTATTAGTATTCGGGTCCTAAATGATTCATTAATTATAGTTCCAGGAAGATTTCCCATCCCCCCCCCTCAAAACAATGGATCAGAGGATATACTTATCTACTTTTTATTCTAAAATGTTGATGTATTTTTAAAAATATCCATAGGGAAAATTTAAGAAAGCTAATTGCATAGTATTGTACTATATTTTATGAATAGTAGAATTTATGAACTAGTATTTCTTGTTAGAACAATACAGCAATACAGTCAACAATACAGATTTTAATAAATGTTTAAAAAACAGGTCATATGACATGGCTTCAGAATATCTACAATTTCGGAAATAGAAAAAAAATCTTGGGTTTGATCCATATGAATGGATGGATAATAAAAAGAGCTACTGAAGTTTGAATTAGTTCACCAAGAAGTCTACCTATTGATGAATATTACTGTAATCACTCTACCTTTAAAAATTCATAAAAGAGCAGAAAGAGTACAAAGTATGAACTAAAAGCATATTGTACTAGTAAAAGGCAAATAATTATGCTCAAATGCAATGCTAAATCTTGTTTGAATGATAACAGAGAAGACTAGTTTGCTAGCTTCTTCTCCTAAGAATGTTGGAAGTTTCCACTTTTTGAAAAATTAGCTATTACTTCGAGCAGAGGTGTTAAACTGGCAGCCTGTGGTCCAGATACATCATGCGCAAGCCACACCCTCCCCAACTCTGCAAAGGAAGAACGTTGCAAAATATCATGTGATGGCAACATGATGCCACAAGTTTGACACCCATGACTTAAGAGTATGGAAAATTATAACTGTAAAGTAGCAAAATCAGCCTCAGCTGGTTTAGGCATGTCTTCACATGCAAGCTGGTTTAGGCATGTGAATTACAGCAAAGATATAATTGACAAATATTTGCAAGCTGATGTCAGTTAGAAAGAAGATGGGCAGCAAAGTCAGGTGGTTTAAAACTCCTACATATCTGAAAGCATTATACCACCATGAATCAGCAAGCCAGAACACAAGTAATAAAGCAAGATAAGGATTGGAACTGAAATTATAAAATTATATGCTGGGGTAGGAATGGGGCATAAGGCTAACTGAACTATGGTGAAAAGGCCAGATTTTTCCAAACAATGTTAGATAGCTAAAACAGCACTGAAAAAAAAGTTTGTTGATTTGAATTCCAGGAAAACAATTTCATTACAGGATAGGAGCAAACAAGATAACAACCGAGGGAGGGAAAAGTCTTGCTAATGCCATCAAGAAAAGTAAAACTATGTATGAAATTGGGTAAGTATGGCATTAAAAAATGTTCTGGACAGAAACCAGTCCTCATTTAATGATGTTAATTGGAACCAGAAACTCTGCCATTAAGGGATATGGTCATAAATTAAAAAAAATCCTGTGTGACCTTGCTGCCTAGTGGCAACACTTCCAGGAATCCAGTTGTGGTCTTTAAGCAAGGACCACACGGGTCACTAAATGAGTTCCTCTCGTGACCATGACTTCCCCATTGAGTTTGCTTGCAAGAAACTGATAGATCACAAATAGTGACTGTGGGACACTGCAGTGACCATAGGTATGAAGTCTGGTTATTTAGCACCATCGTACATTTGAACCAGTGCTGAAAAGTTGTTGTTAAACAAAGACAAGCTGTAACTTTTAAAATTTATGTTGCTAAAAAGTCTAGTTTTATTAACCCTCATTTCTAATCTCATTGTTAGCTTCCTTGTCCTTCTGTACTTGACATGAAAGCGTTTTCTTAGCTCCATATCTCCTATCTTTTAGAATTTTAAAAAAGATATCTAAATTTAGTTTTTAACCATTCACTGGATATAAAAGACAATGTGTAAACAAAACAAAAAAGTAACAGAAAACAAACTATACAAAAGCATAAATTAAATTCTGCATCATTGGGAACTATATAGGAAGCAACCCCTAAATAAATGTGATGAAAATTCCCAAAAGTTAATATGTGAATTGAATCTCAAGATTAAAAGCTAAATTGGAAAGTCCAAAAGAAGGGTAGCAAATTACTTTTGTATTATTGCTAAGAAAATTATGAGTGTACACAGAATCAGTGAGAGCTGAACGTGATTGAAAAAGTTTTTACATTTAAATATATTTTTATATTTATAATATATTTTAAAATATATTAAATACATTTTCTATCTCATGGAGAAGTACAAATTATAAATATCCATATTAAATGAATATGTCCCAAAAGGCATTTGCAGAGATGGAGGATCTCACAGGAATTGGTTTGTTGATGTATGGTAAAAAAATTCAAATCAAATGTGAATAAAGGAATCTGTACTGAAAAGGTTGTTCAATATATTTTGCTACTATATTAATTTTTCATCTTAAGCTGTTTTTTACACACATATAGTTAAATCAAACAATGATGTGCTTTACTTTTGCAATATTTTGCTATAGGAAATCTGGCAGTTAACAAGGAAAATTAAATTTAATTGGAATTGTATAAGGATTAGTTAACAGAACTCACTGACTTTGAACAAGTTTATTTTCACAGAGTTAGTGTTGTAGGAATAAAATAAGGGGGTAAGAGATTTTAGACTTGAGTTTCCAGAGGAAAAAACCAGGAAATAAATGCAATATACAAAAATACCTACTTGCAAATTTATTTTCCCAATGAATATGTTTAAATTTTTTTATTCATTCTGTTACTGTATAATGTTAAACCATATGCATAGGTATTCCTTGATTTATGACCACAATTTGGTGCAGAATTTCTATTGTAAGCCATTACCATCATAAAGTGAGTCAACTTATAATCGGACCTGATTTTATTGACATTGTTATAACAGTCATAAGAATCACATAGATATAATTCAACTCATGCAGTTGCTAGTGCAAATCCAGTTAAGCAATGGTTTTTGTCAGAAACCAGCAAAAACATTACAAATCATAATCACAGGATACTGCAACAGATTGTAAACAGTTTGCTATGTACCCAAAATTATGATCACAATGACTGCAGGGATGAGAGGAGAGATTTAAGTTCAAATTTAAATTGTAACTGAATTTTTCAGAAATTGCCATTAATTCAAGCCATTATTTAGTAAATGGTTGCATATAATGCTAAACCTGAACATGCTATTGCTATTCTAAGTACTTTCTCTGTATGAGGACTTCAACTTTCTGAATTCTCAACTAGTGTGATTTGTCTATGGAAATTCTCAGTTATTCAGGTCATGGTTGTCCCAAAGATGCTTTCTAGGCAGAAAGTCCAGTTGCCTTTTTTTTTTTTTTTTTTTGTTGCCTTTTTTTTTTTTTTTTTTTTAAGAAGCACCTTTGAGATAGTGTGATTCTGATGGCTTATTGTAAGATATATGAAGCTAGGAATTAGGAGATGTGAGTTCTTGTCTACCTTAGGCATGAAAGCCAACTGGGTAAAAGGCCCGGTCCCACTGGCCAACGGACGCAAAACATATGCATAAAGGACACGCGGATGAGCAAAATTTCGGGGGTGGCTCCATCCGTTTGTCATCCGCTCCAAAAAAGTGGTAAAATTTGCATAAACATAATGGAAAAGAACGGACATGGGTAGTATGTAGCGGGGATGTTAAACGGATGTTCACAGGAAGCCTAGCAGATGGAAGCAGATGACACCTCCGAAAAGGTTTCCGGGGGATAATTTCGAAGTGGACGCATAGCGGATGAAGCGGATGCATCATGTACACCTAAAGGAAAGAAAGGGGATGCCTGCAGATGTATATCGGATGCAAACCGTTCACTGTGCATCCTTTCTATTTCCGTGCTACTAACACTGTACACAACGTTCCGTGTACTTTTTGTTTCCTCCCTCTTTCCGTTTTCAACTGCAGCGGATGTGAGTTGCGAGGATGCCTAGAGGATGCAGAGAGGATACAGCGGACGTTTAACGGATGATAAACAGACATAGAACATTTGTTGCTCGTATGTCGCGGATTTACATCGTACACGGCAGAAGGTTCATCCGTTCACAAAGTTTTGTGCAGCTCAAAACTTCTTGTGCGGATGAAATCGCAGTGGACGGTATACTCGACGGATGGAGCGTATGGAACACGTGGACATGAGTACACAACGGATGCATAACATTTAATGTTTTACATCCTCTTTGCATCTGTAAGTGCAGTGGGACCGGGCCTTTTAACTTTGGCCAGTCACTCTGCCTCAGGTTAATTTGCCTCAAAGACTTGCTATTGTGGGGAAAAACTAAGGATAGAAAGGAATATTCTTGCTGGGTTGAGTTATTTATAAACATAATAAAGACAGGATTTTAAAAATATTTTTAAAAACTCATAACATTCTTTAATGTACCTGGTCTTTTTGTCTGGCAGAATGTGGGGTAACAAGATTGGAGATGAAGGAGCAAAGGCTTTTGCAGAGGCATTGAAAAATCACCCCACCTTAACCAACATCAGGTAAAATACTTATGAGTAGACTGATATTCATGCTACATGCTACCCAAAAGGCCATCTAGGTTTCAGAATTGCTCAATGAGCTTTGCGGAACCAACATTACCCTTTTGTGCAGAACCTCAATATTCTGGTGTCACTCTCAACATTACCTCTCTTTTCTCTTTCATCCTATCATCCAGGGCATCACAATACCATTTTTTAAATTCCCCACAATATCTTTAGCAGGGCCTTATTTACACAGTTATAACACTGGAAAAAATTCAAAGCTTGGCTAGATAGAACAACCAAATATTGTTTGGAAAAATACCTTTGCAGACAGTTGGATCACCTTTCTGCGGCCCTTTGATTCTATTCTGATCATAATCATTCAAAATTTCTGTTACACTTTCTTGCCATTTTGAGATAGAAAACATGTAAAAATTAAAGGGGCATGTCGAACTAAAAATTTTTTCTCAAAGTTGTCCAAATATCCTTCTATCAACAGAAAATCTCTTTTGTGCTATCAAGTAATTGTCTAGATTTCTGCAACGTAGATATGATAGCCCAAGACATGGATTATATAGTCACATTCTGTGGTCCTCCCCCTCACATATAAGTATAGCTCATACATATAAGTAAATTTCCAGTAGATCAACCATCCTATTGTAAGTAAAAAGCAGTCAATTCAAAAAAGACATGAGCTTTTTTGAAAAGGAGCTGTGGCACCTGTGGAATTCAATGGATTTTAAAGGATAAAGTAGAGCATCAACCATTTAAGCATTAAATGTAAGTGATGTTTTAAACACAATATGACAATCAGAAAATGAAATTGGCAGTCTATATTTGACTATAAAAAAACCATTAAAAATAAAATCAGCATTGCAATCCCCTCAAAATTTAAGGTGATTTTTAAAAGATTTATTTTTTAAAAGAAAAAGATAGGGTAGGGATGTCCATCACTTTTCTTTCATCTTTCAAATATCTGCTAGTTTTAATAAGAAATGTAGGCATTTCTAGTTCCTCCACAAGATGGCAAGCTTTACTGGATTTCTTTTGGATAAATGGCTGTGTTGCAACATCCTGAGATTTTGTGGTATAACCTCCTAAGTTGCATCCTGAGTGGATGGCTGTGATGTAACATTCTGGGTTTTGGTTTGGCTCCAAGTTTGAGGTCTGGCTATATGTTCATGGCACGTGTTGGTTTGCTTAGTTTGGGGGTCAGGAGGTGTGGCAGTTGGTGATACAGCCATGGTCTTGTTTCTGGACGGTAGTTGCCTTTCGTCTATGGGATAGGTTTGGGTTTGAGTCTGGTGAGTGAGATTGGTAGTGGCGTCATGTGTTGTTTTGGGTCCGGTGTTGGTTTTCGTGGCTGGGACTCGTTTGTTGATAAGGGCTAGTTTCCAGATGTCTGGTAGGTGGGAGGTATCATCCCGTTCATTCATGTTATGGGAGTGTTTTTCTATTTCAGTGTCTTCCCTGATTATTCTTTTGTTGAAATGTTCAGTANTTCATAAACTCCTTGGTTTTCTAGCTGGATCTTGTCCTTGGGGTTTCTTAGGATGTTGGCTATTTTTTGGTCAGTGCTGAAGGCTGTCCTGATATTGTGTTTGTGGAGTATTTTGCTAATTTTGTCCGTGAAGCCTTTGATGTAGGGGAGGAGGGCAATTCCATTGTCCTGTTTTAGGTCTCGGTTTTGGGGGGGGCGTCTCCCTTAGGATTAGGTTGGTAATTGTGTTTCTTTGGAATCCATTGGAAATTAATATTGTAAGGGTATCAAATGGTCTTTGTCAGCTAGGCGTTTGGTTCTGGAGATGAGGTTCTTGGCTACAGAGTTGATCTGTGCAGGGTGGTGATGAGATTGTGCGTTTAAGTAGCGGTTGGTATGTGTTTTCTTCCAGTGGATGGTGTGTCCTCGGGAGCCATTGGGTTTTTTGTAAATTAGGAGGTTCAGGAAGGGAAGTTGGTTGTGGGCTTCTGTTTCCATGATGAATTGTACTTTGGGGTGTAGGCAGTTGAGATACACAAAGAAGGAATACCACTCAGACCTATAGTCTGCTCCATAGGCTCACCTCTACAGAATCTTGCCAAATTTTCTTGCCACACAACTCCAACCCTGCAGAATCCATCACCTCACACATACAAAACTCTTTCCACTTCATAGAAACAGTAAAGAAACAAAACCTACAACCCAGCAACCTACTCATGATCTTCGATGTCATATCCCTCTTCACCCAAGTACCTATTAAAGAAGACTTGACAGCTATCCAAAACAAATACAACACCCCCCCCAAACACATCCGAGATCTGACCAA
This sequence comes from Laticauda laticaudata, assembly GCA_004320025.1. Lineage (NCBI taxonomy): Eukaryota > Metazoa > Chordata > Lepidosauria > Squamata > Elapidae > Laticauda > Laticauda laticaudata. The sequence continues at coordinate 38,505 of BHFT01027793.1, forward strand.
CCACTGCCTAACCAACACATACTTCATCTACAATGGACAAAGATACAAACAGATAGAAGAAGCACCTATGGGATCACCCCTCTTACCTGTCATTGCTAACCTACACATGGAACACTTTGAAACCAACGCTCTAGACAAATCCGAAAACAAACCCATATGTGTGTGTGTGTGTGTGTGTGTGCGTGTGTGTGTGTGTGTGTAGGTCTAGGTGTGTTCAGGTCTTTTCCCATGTAAGATTAAGAGTATCTTGGTGATGTTTCGGCGAGGTCCCACTCACCATCCTCAGGCTGGTGCTTTTGTCTTCGTGCCAGTGCAAGCAGTGTGCTGATCGGACTGCTGTCTCTCTTATTAATATCTGAGGGGGTGGTCTGGGCTGGTTGTGTGTGCTGCTGCCTCTTGTATTGGTTTGTGAGCGTGACTGTTGGTTTATAATGGCTTTGTGAATGCCTGTGAGTTTTGTTGTGGATTGTGCTGTAATCTCCTGGGCCATTTGTTTTGTAGTGATCTTTTTTCCATTAGCCTCTCATGTTTTAACAGCTTGGGTAATGGGTTGTGTGATGGATGGGCTTGTGAGTTCTTTTGTTGTGGTATCCTGGGTCCTGCATTATAAACTCCTGGGTTGTTTGTGTTTTGATCTCTTTTCCATTAGCCTCCTGTGTAGTAACGGCTTGGGTTGTGTGATGACCTTGTGAGACTTATTGCTGTGGTATCCTGGGTCTGGTGCTGTGATATCCTGGGTCATTTGATATTTTGCAACTTCTTGAGTTCTTGTGGTGTAATTTCCTGAGTTTTCTGATGTGATATCCTGAGGGGATGGCTGTGATGTAGCATTCTGGGTTTTAGTCTTGCTTTGAGTTTGGGGTTTGAGTCTGTGTTCTTGGTGTGTGTCAGCTTGTTTGGTTTTGGGGTCAGGTGGTGCGACAGCTGGCGAGGTGGCCATGGTCTGTTTTCTGGATGGTGGTTGTCCTTCGTTTATAGGATGGGCTTGGGCCTGGGTCTGATGAGGGGATTGGCAGTGGTGTCCCATGCTGTTTTGGTCTGGTGTTGGTTTTCATGGCTGGGACTCATTTGTTTGTGAGGGTAGCTTCCAGATGTCTGGTAGGCGGGAGGTATCATCCTGTCTATTCATTTTATGGGGGTGGTTCTCCATCTTGATGGCTTCCCTGATTATTCTCTTGCTGGAGTGTTCAGTGCTGGATATTAATTTGGTTCCTTCAAAGTTAATTTCATGTCCTGTGGCTTTAAGGTGCTGGAAGAGAGAGGAAGTATTTTCTTCTCTTCTGACTGCATTTTGTGTTCTGCGATGGGTGCATTTATTCTCTTGTTGGTTTGTCCAATGTGTGTGGCTGGGTAATTGTTGCATAGTATTTCACAAACTCCTTGGTTTTCTAGCTGGATCTTGTCTTTGGGATTTCTTAGATGTTGGCTGTTTTTTGGTCAGTGCCAAAGGCTGTCCTGTTATAGTGTTTGTGGAGAATTCTGCTGATTTAATTTGGGTTTGTGGGTGGCATTAGCGATGGTTGCCCAAACAATGGTTAAGATACATTGATGACACATTTGTGATTTGGTCACATGGAAAAGAAAGCCTAAACAATTTCCTAACACACCTAAACCGCACACACCCCAAAATCAAATTTACCATGGAAATGGAAACAAACAAACCACTACCATTCCTAGATATACTACTCTAGAAAAAAACAGATGGCACACTAGGACACACCATATACCAGAAGAAAACACACACCAACCACTTCCTCGACACCCAATCCCACCACCACCCAGCACAGATAAACTCCATGGCCAAAACACTAATTGCCAGAACCAAATGCCTGGCAGAAAAGACACACATAAAATTATGACCCTGAACTAAAGTACTGACAGCCAACAGCTTCCACAAACGCAAAATAACTGCCTGATCCACAAAAACACACTGAGACATAACGAGACCTAGAAGATGTAACAGCTATGGAACAGCTGTTCCTGCCTACATAAGAAGGTATCTACAGAAAAAATCGAGTAGAGATACTGATAGCAGACTCACAACTACCACAAGACGCTTTCAAAACGACAAAAAATAGCAGCCAATCCTACAAGAAACCCCAGACGATAAAATGACGTGAACCAAAGGCATATAGTGAAGTCCCTTGTGCGTCATGCCCTGCCACATAACATTGGACAGAGAGAGAGAGAGGACGAACGTAACCAATTCTTGCCTGGATGAGACACAAAAATGCGTAAAATAGCTGCAACACCACCTTCCGCTTCAGACGTGCGGCCAATGGCACAACGACGAGAGAGCACAGATATCAAACAGGCACGTAGCTTCAGAGGGTAACCAAAAACCCACCGAGAAACTAGCCAGCACATAGAAAAACAATAGACCACGCCATCACGAACCATCAATCAGAAGGAGAGGTCTATAGTCGAGTGAGTTGTAAGAAAAATCCAACGCCGAGAAGGAAGATGATTCCGAACGCAAGGAGCTGTGGTCAATCATGAGTATTAGAAAGCCTGCAGCTCTTCAAAATAGGAAAGATCTGCCAGTCAGAGAGAGGTTCAACACCTGCACCAGAACGGCAACTTTGTACGGTCTGGAGAGCGTCAGCCAAACACAGAATGACTGTGGTGCACCAACCAGATGAAGGACCATAGGCTTTCCTTAATAGAAATAAGCAGTCTTACAACCAGCCACACGACCACAAAGGGCTCTGGCATTGGAAAAGCCTCCAAATACAGGAACAGAGAGGTGTTGCCCAGCCAATCACAACGACCTGAGAAGAACAGAACAGAAGAAACCAGAACATGACAGTTCTTATCGCACAAACCAACTCCAAAAGTCGCTAATTAAACCAAGAGACAAAACTTTCCAACCAAGTCAGAATGAAGAAAAAAAATCAATCCTGGCACAACAGAGGCTAGCCTCACATTTAAAACTAACACTGTGAGAGCCTGGAGCCCCACAGAAACCGATCAACCCACAGACGAACTCAATACAGAAGCCTGATGATGGCAGATGAGATTCTGCCGAAACGTTGCTACAACTTTAAAAGCCTGCAGGCCATGGGTTGGACATGCCAAACCTAGAATATTGCTCATTCATTTTTTTATTTCCATCTGTTTGGTGACAGAAGTAACAGGTTTGGGCTCTCTTATCAATGCTGTCCAGCTGTGCTGGGCCACAATAGCTCAGATTTCCTGCTAGTAATTCGTTCAGGCCATTGTGGTGCAACATTGGTTAATTATGCAGCAGATGTTTTCAAGTGAGGCAAGATAGTGTTGAACTCCCCCAATTGAAGTGTCACTGCCTTTCAGAAGGGACCCTCCCTAGTTTTCCAGAGCATAAAAGGAAAAAAAGGGGAGAAATACTTTTAGTCTTGCAAGATCCTATTAATGTATCTATACATTAACTTAGTATTCATAGTTGTGCTTGTTGTCCTGAGTACCTCAAAAGACTAGTGGATTTGTGAGAGTGGAAAACTCTTCCAAACATTTCAGCCCAAAATGTTCATACGGTACCTTTCATTTTGCTTTTCTGCTTAGATAATTGCTAAATGAGAGCCGGTTTGATACATCGGTCAAAGACATCCTAGAAACCAAAAGACCATGAGTTCTAGTCTTGTTTTAGGCATGAAGCCAACTGGGTAATCCTGGATCAATCACTGTTTGTCAACCCTAGGAAGAAAGTAGTAGTAATTCACTTTTGAAATCTTACCAAGAAAACCACAGAGAAATGTCAAGGCAATTGCCAGTAGAAATTATTGATTCAAAGGCACATGCACACATGCATGCATACACACACACAAACACACACAAATTGCTAAATATGATTACTCACCTAACTCTGTCTTTATAATCCACTGGAAATTTAAAGATACATTTATACAAACAATATTTTGAAGTCAAAATATTTTGCTAAGAATGTGCTTTCTAGTCTGTGTTTTGAATACATTTCTGTGCTGGAGAGCTTGTTATCTGGGTCTCCTGTCTATCATTGAGAAGGATGAAATGAATGAAAAGAGAATACATTGTGTACTCAACTTGTGGGGGACTTCATATTCGATGTTTGTGCCAATGAATGAGAAATGCATTTACCACTGAAATATATGCACACACACACACACATACACACACACACACATTTTTTGAGAATCAATGTCATCTTGTGATCAAGAAGCAGGAAGACCCAGGTTCTAATTTCCCTTAAACCTGGAAGCCACTTAGAGACCTTGGACCACTCCCTCTCTCAGCCTAATCCACTTCTGATTCTATAGCCAACTGGCTGAAAAACAAAATCCTTCATCCTCTCATGCACAGAGAGAGTTGCTGTAAGAACTAGTGAGCACAGTGCAAGCAGAAGCAGATTCTGCAATCACACAGGACAAAAGCTAAGAAACAAAACAACTGCTCCTCATACTCCTGAAACCAGAATAATTTCAAGATCTCCCCAAGGTGCAGAGGTGGTATTCAGCAGGTTCTGACCAGTTCTGGAGAACTGGTAGTAGACATTTTGAGTAGTTTGGAGAATTGGCAAATGCCACCTCTGACTGGCCCCATGGCCATCTATTCTCTGCCTCCCGTTGATCGGCTGAGCTTCTTTTGGTGTCCTGCACTGGATAATGGAGCTGGAAAGCAGGTTAGTGGGGTGGAGAGGGAATGGGATTTTGCAGTAACCTTCCCTCAGAGTGGGGTAGATTTTACAGTATCCTTCCCCTGCCATGCCCACCAAGACATGCCACGCCCATGAAGCCCTGCCCACAGAACTGGTAGTAACTTTTTTTGAATCCCACCACTGCCAAGGTGGATGTTCCCATAGGTATTCTTTTTGTTTGCATCCTCTTAATTCCAAAGCATTGTCCTACCCAAAAAAACACCTGTTTGGCAACTATTCAGAATCCTTAATTCTCTCCTGCCTGGTTTCTAACTTTCTCAGCTGGCTAATCTGAGTGCAAAATTATTAATCACTGGTGCTTCTCTGGAAAACTAAAGAAAACATCACTTAGTTAAATAATATTTTAAAGAGGAAGTAAATAGTTTAGTTAATAGATTCATTTTCAGGCCTTAGTTAAAATAAGTAGATAGCCTACTGGAGATAAATAAAAGACATTTGCACATAATTAGTATACAAACAGAGTAATTGCACTTATTTGTGTACTGCAAACAAAGCCATAAACTAGAGAGACTTTCCTTGCCATGAACCAGAAATAATCTTCTTCCTTATAGCCTCCTGGCAGGGGCAGGGAAACAGATTCTTTACCATTTTCATGCAGTTTTCATTTAGAATATGGGAAATGCAGTTTCTAATTATATTCTGAAGGGGCAAAATTAAGTGCTGACATTGTATGAAGCTTCTGCTTTTCCCTTCTTTGCCTCTCCACATCTTGTACTCTCTCAGTGTAATCACCAAAATGTTGTGATTGCAATGAAATAGATAGAATGCCTGTCTCTTATTGCTCTGGGGTTCCTTCCCACTGAAAGATGTCATCTCATTTTGCCCTCCTTGTGTATCCAAAGGCATAGTAGCTCTTTATGAATCCATTTTTTTTCCTAAAGAAGAAAATTGCAGTCCTTTGTAAAGGTGACCCTTATTATCTTCCCGACCTCTTGCTCGTCATCAAGTATGGAATGTTTGCCTGTGGCAACAAAAAATAGTGACAATATTTACAGGCACAATGCAAAAGACTTGCACAAAGCATCTCTTGCTGCATAAGATATGTCTTTGCTCCAGTCTGATGAATATTCACCGCATATTTGCCTCATCCAATTTCAAAGAACTGTTTATTTTCTTCTTAGGCTGATAAAGTAGTTGACTTCTACTGAAGGCTCACTATATTTATCTATTCCCGCTAAATGGAATGGGGATGTTTATGTATTTTATTATGTATAAACTTCCATTTACACTACTGTCTGCCTAGATTTGAAAGCCTAGCAGATGTTTTGAAGCTCTAAAAATCTGGGATCTCCGCTGCCTGAGCTGACCCATGTTAAACTGGTTGGGCCTTAAGATTTGCCTCCGAACTCCAGTAAATTTGAACAATTAAGTGCAAATAAGAGAGAGAGAAAGAGTAGGAGAGAAAATGACACTGATCAGTTGTTTATTTTCTTGGTAATACTGCCCAGGCAACTATACATCTTCTTTCTCAGAGTCAAAAGATTCCCTCTTGCTAGCCTTCTGATGGAAATGGAAAATGTTTCCATACATTTTTGTTGCTGTTTTTCAAAACTGATGCTTGTCACAATGATATGCTTCTACCTGTAGTTCTGCTTTTATGTATAAAACATAGACTTTTTTTTCAAGTGCTGCAAAGGTGCTTACTGATCAGAAAAGCAAGGTATGGATGTTATGCCGTAATCTTATTAAAGTATACTGTACATGGGGTGGTAAGGAAGGTATAGGACAGAAGCTAAAGCTGTTCTGGTACTATATCCCACTGCAATCTTGATAGATAACAGCTACACTGGATGTAGGATAAAGCATAAGGATCACTGCTAATGTTGAGTTTGGAAAATTTGAGGCATGGCTACCCAATTCATGGTACTTCAATTTCAAGGTATAGTGTATCCATAAGGTGCAAAGCAAATACATCTAGATTCTTCCATTACTGCACCATTTCAAATATTTGCTTAGTCCTACGTTTATTTTAAGAAAAAAATTATGATCTGTATTTTTTAATCCACCTCTGCTTTCAATGGCTCCAGGGTACCTATTTGTCCTGCTTCCCTGCTTGTTTTTCTTTAATTGATGTGTGCATTTTGATAGAACCCAGTAAAACATAGTAAATTGTGATATAATTGCACCAAAGGATTGTATCAAGAGTCTTCTTTCTATAGAGTGTGCTTTAGACTTGGAATGCATGGGTACTAAAAATTTAGAATACTTAGATATAGTAAAGACAGTGTTTGAATGCATTTCATTTATTTAAACAACCTTAAGTTTCTCAAGATCATACAAACCTGAAAAATTATAAAACATAGTAAACATAGGACATAGAACATAGGAACAGTCCTTCTGAATCCAGTTTAGTGGCCCAGCTATAACATTCCTTATCAAGAATCTGACCCAAACTAGAAAGCTCTGATGCAAGGCATTCTTCTTCTTATGATTCCTAGCAGGTGGGAGTCTATTGTCTGTAATTCAGGAGGCAGCAGATTACTAGCAATTTATAACTTAGTTCCCCATGAATGTTGTTGTCTCTTTTAAAACCATCTAAATCAATGGTGATGATCACAACTTAACTCTGCATTGTATAAAGAAGAATTTCTTTGTCATGGCCAACTTTGACTTAGAAAAGTATGATGGGGAACCTGAGAGAACAAGCTAGACCTCAGCCTGAAAAATCTACAAGCATTCAAATATTTGAGTATGATCCACCTGTAAACAACTGTGCCCTCTCTATAAAAATGAGGAACCAGAGCTGGAAAGACCTCCCAACCCTGATACATGCCATGGAAAGTAGAGTCATGAAATTTGCTATATCTCCTTCATTGGAGTGGACCCTGTCAGTCAGGGAATTCGACTGGCAAGTCTCAGAGAACAGCATTTTCTTTTTTTTTTTGAAAATTTTTTATTGATTTTTAGAAACAAACATAGACAAACACAACACAAAACATAAAAACATAAAACAATCCTTTTGAAAGCGCTTCATCCGCGTTAATCTTTTCCTACAGACAACCCCCCAAATTTGTTTCCAGTTCATGCTCATTTTTATATACCGATTCCATACTATTACCATCTCACATTTCTATATAGCTTCTCCCCTCTTTTAACTTTCTTAATTTTATTTTTTTGATTTCTTCAATTCAATAGCATTAATACTTATATTCTTTGTTCTGGTCCTGTTTCAGCTGCCCTATTTATTTTCTTCATTAAAAAAAATTCCTCCTGTGGTCCACTGATTGCAGTATGACACCTTTATATCTTTCCTCCTAAAATTATAACACTTAAAAATACATAACTTCCATTCAGATTCTGTTAGTACATTAAAGCTACATGCTATATTTTAAAAAGAGAAAATATATATCATATATAATATATTAAAACAATAATCCATAACCAATCAATTATATCATTAATATTACATATCATTTAAAGCTTAAACATTTTAACACATTATACTTTTCAAATAAGTATCATGCCTTCTAATGGGAACACTTATAACATTTCCATAATTACTTCCCACTTCACTTATATTTTTAATACATTGTTGCTTAAAACGTTTCCATTCCTTCCTAAATTAAATTCTCTCATTTATTCAATTTCATTTTATTTTATTCACAATGTTACTAAATTACACCAAAGTATTTTGGTCCACTTTTAATCATATACGTTCCAATTTTCTAACATTGTTTCTAAATACAAATAACAATACACCTCTTATGTACCTTTGCAGAATCACTTTTCAATAAATTTTTACGCCATTATCTCTACATAAGCTCCTGTTTCTTTACATCTTGCTTCACACCCTTGTAGCTTCTCCTTCCCTTCCCTCCTCCCTTGCATTCTTATTTTCTGCCCTTTTTAAACCCCCTTGTCTCTCCACCTCCATTTCCCTTTTCTGTATCCGTGTTTTCTGTTGCTTTCTTCTCACATTATATCCACTTCACCTTATTTTTCCCCTTTTTTGGTTGTTTTTTTAGGTCTCAAATTCTCCATTCTCTTCCCTCCCTCTTTCCCCCTTTCCCCTTTCAAATAAAGTTACTTGTTCATTAAAGATGGCTTTCTTCTTGTCCCAATCTTGTTGCGCAGTGTTTTTCCTTGTAGTTTTCTCATAATACAGATCACATTCTAAGAATTGAAAACCGGAACCAAGAGAGCCTTCCCTTCTTGTTTCGCTCTACTTTGGTTTTTGAAATTCCCATTTTCAATTATCACAAGTGATGCCATTATAAAGTTTTTTCTTTTAAAACAACCAACCCAAGTGTCTTTTTACATCCTTCAGAATTTAATACTTCAAATATAATCCAGAATCCCCAAATCACCACAGCAATCCAAATACACACAAGCTGTTCTTTAACACTTTCTTCTTCTTTTTCACTTCCTCTTCCTAAAGGTTACTGTTTAGTTACAAATTTCAGTTAAAATGTATCTTTTAGAGTCATTGTTAAATTCAACTTTCGATTCTTTAAATTCCAGGCTGCCTCACTCTTCAATCCTGCTCTTATTCTTTTCCTTTCCCTCCCACTTAACAGCAGAGAGAAAACCAAAAAAAATTCCTTTCTTTTTTCTTTTTTTCCTTATATTCAGAAATCTTTATTATCCCCTTGGCATTAAATTTTCCAGTTTAATTACCTGTTGATGCCAAAGCAGATTTTTTCAATTTATCATTCATCTCTGTTCACTGTTAACATAAGGAAGGAGAGTGAAAAAAAAAAACTTTCCCTTTTCACTTCCATTCGCTGCTTCCGAATCTTCTTTGGGAGCGATATATCTTTTTTTTAAAAAAAAAATAAGTTCCAGGATACCTTAGTTGTTGCTTCTTATCCCGGTCAGCCAAAAACTTTCAGTTCAGCACTTTCTTCCTCCTGCACTTTCTTTCCTGGATGAGGGCTTCTTTGAGGTGGCCATTTCTGACTACTGCTCTACCGCCTTTGGGAAAGGGAGTTTAGCCAGCTGGGGAGGAAAGATGCGGCTTTCCTCGACCCTGATGGGGTCTCCCCCATCTTCGCCACCTCTACAGGGTGGCTTAGCCCCAAAGCCAGCTGGCTCAGGGTGCTCCAGCGGCGAGCCCAGGCAGAAACCGTGCACGATTGCAGATTCCTGCCTGCCACCGAAGCCCTGCAAACTGGAAGCCTGAGAACAGCATTTTCTGTGTTGGCTCTGACCCTTTGGAACAGCTTGCCCTCTGAGGTGAGATTGGTTCACCTTGGAGGATGTTGATGGACCTATAGAAGATCTCCCCTCTCCCCATGTATTATTTATTGTTTTCAAAGTTGGAAGCTGCTCAAAGTCACCTTGCAGTGAGATGGATGGTAAACAAATTTAATAAATATTAATAGCTAGATTCATTGACATGGGCTCTATTTAAAAACCACTATTAGTCTGGTTTCCCTAATTGAAAACAATTGATCAGAACTCTGTTTTTCCTACTGAATATGTTGCCTGTGGGAGCTCTGTTCCTCTGAATGTGAACCAGCTGACAAGTGATCCATATAATGGTTCTGAAGAAGGTTAACTTGAGCCTGGTCATTTGTGCCTCAAGTAGGAATCTGCTTTGATTTGTTCAATGATCCATTTATTTATTTTCTTGACTGTCCATGGTGTTTTCAGGAATCTTTCCCAACAGCAATGGTCACAATCATCAATAGCTTCCCTCCCCTGTTTCTTCAATATTCAACTTTAATTGCCATAGAGAGTCACTAGGAATATCATGGCTTGCACAATTCTCATTTTTGTGGAGACACCACAGCATCTGCACATTTTTTTCAAAGCCTTTATGGCTGCTCTACCACATGCTAATCTTTGGTATATTCCTTCACTGTTTAATCCTTTACTGCTGAAGATTAATTTAAAAGGAAAATGCTGTGTGGGTCTGGATAATATAGAAAAGACCCAGACTGAATTCCAACAGGATAATGTTGTAATTGGTAGAGAAGCTTCCAGGGCTTAGAAATCAGGAAGGTATTATTGTTAGCCATAGAAGCCATATTTTTATTAGCTATGTATTTTCTTAGAAGTTTCGAAGCTGCCACAGTTAGTGCCTAGGAATTTGGGAGGGGGGAATTCTCAGTGAGTAGTAGATTTGATTCAACAACATTCTTCTCAAAAGTCAAGGACAGGTCATCCTGCACCTGGATTGGAATTGGCAAAGGTTTGACTTCGGATAGAATGACATTTGATTGGGCCATGTGATGGACTGATGGATGCAGGGGATGGATCTTTGATTTTCACTTGGGGAAGGGAAAACCTGGATGTTTCATATTTGGGTTTTCCCAGATGTGCTGAATAGAATTGGGGAATTTCTTGGGAACGCTGACAATTACCTTGTAGAAAATTGACACAATCATTTGTGTCATAAAGTTCACTATAACAGCATTGCTAAAAAGCATTAAGAGTTATAAACTTAATTCTATGAAGTTTCTTTTCTGGAAACATTGTATTGCTAACTTGTAAAACTTGTGCTAGACCAATCTTAGAGACAGTTCAACTGTCTGGAATCCCTACCATATATCTGACATTAGTATAATCGAGTGGGTTGAGAAGTACTTTACAAGAAAAGTTTTGCGCTCTTTTGTACATAATAGAATTCCCTGTGGTACTAAGCTTGGAATTCTTGGTTTGGATAACCCAGAACTGCATCACTTGCGGTCAGACATAGGAATTGCATACAAAATTGTACGTAGCAATGTTTTACCTGTAACTGACTTTTTTTTGTTTTAATTACAATAATACATGTGCAAACAACCATTTGAAACTCACCGTAAATTGTTTTAAACTTGACTATAAAAAAATATGATTTTTATAATAGAATTGTCACAGTCTGGAATATTCTATCTGATTCAGTTATCTCAACTACAAATTTTCACAGTTTCAGTCACAAATTGACTTCCGTGGATCTTACTCCATACTTAAAAGGTCATTAAGGGGCATGCATAAGTGCACAAACGTGCCTATTGTCCCTGTCATTGTTTTTGATATTATTCCTGTTTTTGTTTCTGTTTGACAAATTATAATAAATAAAATAAATTTATAAGTGGTCCATTTAATTTAATTTTTAGAGTTGTGTGGTGTCCATTTTGTCTAAAAGCAATTTTCAGTCTCTCCAACTCTTCTGTTGCTTATATTTCATTGAATAAATACTGGTTTTCTTCTGCTAAATCATTTCTGTAAATGTTTTTTTTATCCTTCAAGTATTTATACAATAACACAGTTCCCCAAACACTCAGAGCCCAACATAATTATTTATGGTGTTTAGGGAAATATGTAAAACTGGTTTTGGAAAAATGTTTATTTTGAAAACCATTTTGCTATTGTTTTTAAGGTAACCGACTCCACAGAATCTAGTTTTTGTCCTGATTATGGTGAGAAGAATGTGTGACAAGAGGACTTGGTTTTTTTCCCCCATAGATCTCTAATCTTTGAATGGCACCCATAGTCACTGTTGTGAAGTAGACAACCATATAAATCATTTAATTAAATGAAATAAATTGAATAAATAAATAAATAAAATCATAGCATTGGAAACATTTTTCATCAAGTTACCAGTATCAGATTCATGACTGTGGTCAGAAATTTTCTACTGATCAGTGATTAACATTTTGCAGATCTTTGACTCTGGAAATGAATATGTGATAGAGAGAGGCAACACTTGGATCTGATCCAGTTTACTTGAGTTTATTCTTTTTAAAACTTTATCCTAGTCCACATTTTCTATTTTTCCACAAATCATTTGGAGAAGTTGAAATACGAAGTACAAATCCTATAAAAATGAGCTATCACTGAAAATGCATCTTTGATGCAAAGGAAGCCTTCTGCCTCTGTTTTGTTGTGATCTCTTTGTTTCCTGTCTAGTTTGCCAAAGGTTTTACCTCTTTGACACAGGCCTTTTTCTATGGCTTAAGAACTGGGGAATAATGACAGCCTTAGGTACAGCCTCAGGCTAGGGGATTTTTCTGTCCTGGAAGTGCTCCATATTGCTATGTCTGCTATTTAATTAGACCTCAAAACTGCCTTGATAGCTGCAGGACAAGCCTTAGTCTACAGAATGAATCACATATTGCAGTACCTGATTGTGGTTTGGTAACATCTAGAATTAAACAAACAAGCAAACCCTGTGTGTGTGTGTGTGTGTGTGTGTGTGTCTTCAAATGGACTTTAAAGAATGCAAAACAACAAGGTGTTCCAATTTCTGTTAAGGTATTGAACTTAATCAACAAACTGGATTTCCATTGACAAAAGATTCCCTTGCCACACATTGAAGAACAGAACCATGTCCAAAGGTACTATGGCAGAACATATTTTCAATAAGCATGAGATTAGATTTCTTTAATATCTCATCAGACCATTATTGCACAACATCAAAAAACAAATACTAAAATTTACAAATCTGTTTTAGGTCAATTCACCATGCACTTGCATAATGTAATTTCTCACCATGGAATTATTTTGCACTACATTGGATGGCAAGCAATTAATATATAAACAAACTTTACCAAAAAAACCCCTTTGAATATGAAGATGTTGAACTGCTATACAGATTGAATTGCTTCAGCTGAATTGTAGTAGATTCATGACAACACAAATTATTGATTCTGCCCTTCAGAATATAAAATGATGAAATGTGAGCTTATTTCATTATAAAGCCACATGCTCCAATCTAATGGCTGTGTCAAAGTTTATTTACCCAAAACTTAACTGATTTGTTGGAGGTATTTCCATGGATTGAAATAGATAGGTATATAGGATTGGTCTTGGTTGAAAAAGAAACAACCTTGTCTATGTATGAGTTCTCCAAATGTCAGTTGAAGCTGTGGTTCATTTTGAGATCTAGGGAGTCTTAGAAATAAGCCAAATGGATCTGAAGATTTATATATTGATTGTATTATATCTTAAGTTTTTATTGGTTTGCTTGCAAAAGCAAAAGTTCTGCAATTCTATCATTTCAACATAGGTTTTTGTGGCTGATAATAAACTATTACAATTGCTTTTTCCTCTCATCTGCTTACTTTGTGTTTTAACCTGATATTTCATTCAAAATTCTATAATCATAATAATAGCTGTAAAGTCTAATATTGTCAGAAGCAGGAGTCTAATTTTGTCATTTGTTGATATTAAAGACAGTTCCATGATGACTATTTTTGTGACCTGTATCCTAGCAGATTATTTTAAAAACTGACTAGAGATTCATCAGGAGGAATCCACAAACAGTTCTATAACATCTATTTTTTTGTGTTAGTCAATGGGCTTTATTTCTTTGAGATTCTCAGCAATTCCTTCTATTAGACTTCTAAAGATAGTAAAGTAACCAATATTTCAAGGAGAGGTTTGTTGTTACAGTTGTATAATATACTGCCCCCCTCCCAAAAAAGTTATTTCCTTACAGATATTGCTATGGAAACCCATACTTAAAATTTGAATAGTTAACTTTCCCAATATGATGAGAAGTTCTGCATGCTTCTGCCAATGTCTTCCCAGTGTAAGTGCTCTAATGCTAATGTCTGTTTTATGACCTTGATATGCCAGACAACAAATTGTTCTCAGGAGATGTTTAAGTGAAGGGATAATGATAGTAGGAATTTACAACAGAAAACTATGTCAAGTAGAAGTTGAAAACTGACTTTTTCCATACATCCTTGCCTACTAATTCACAATGTTTTGACCTTCCAAAATGTATTTTACCCTTTTTAAATTGTGAAGAACCTCATGATATTGCCATCTTCTTCTCTTTTCATTGCATGATCAAGAAATTTATCACTTCTAGATATAATAATAGCTTAAACAAGGTCAGTAACATGAAGCTGAATCCCAACTAAATGTAAGAACTCTAGGTTGACTGTTTTTTTTTAATTTATAAATCTGATATATAACCTACTCTGGGTGAGACTTCATGTCTTGAGCAGATGTAGGTGCAATGTGGAAAGGAGATATAACTGAGACCAAACACTGTCACTTCAAATTAGATCTATTGGTTCAGAGCAAATTCTACTAAGGTTGTTTTTTTCAGTTCATGAACTGATGCTATAACCATATTTCTTTCTTTAGAAATTAGATCAAATGTCTTATAATCTATCATAAACTGTACATGTTCTAATAAGATCCAGATTTAAATATGGTAATTTATTTTATGTGATGCTGCCTTTGAAAACAGTTCATCCCAAAATGGGCCATGGCCCCATCTACTTTGAAGATAAGTTCTAAAGGTGATATGCCCAGCCTGTTGTGACCTTCAAACCTATCAAAGTTATCAAATATCTGATTAGGAAATTGTTATGTATTTCCATCAGTATTATTTCTGAGTGTATGTCATCCCATGAACTGGTGATATTACTCTTATGTCAATAAGAGCATTCTTTTTTTTTTTTTTAAAAAAAGGCAAATTCCCCCAAAATTTCAAATGGAGAAAATTTTGCAGTTCAATGTCCCGTTGAACCAGGCTCACTATGATTTACATACATAGACTTTAGGGTGACTTTTATTACATACATAGACTTTTATTTTTAAATAATCCTATCTGCTGTGAAACTGATTAAACTTTGTTTATTTTTGAAGTGTTTTATTACATTTGGCTTGAGAACCAACAAATCTATGAGAGGTTTACTTCCTTTCCCATAATTTAAAACACACTTCTTTGATATATTTTTCTTTCTAGTGAAGTCAAAGAATATGTTTAAGTATTCTCAAGAGCACATTTTATCTTGTATCCTTCATACATGCTATGTTAAATAAAATAAATGTAGCTTGATACTTCCATAACAATCTTCATCCATGCTTCCTTATAACAAGTATGGTATTTGTACGGGGATACTATAAATCCATAAGAAGTGGAATCTAAATAATGCCAATCCTAAAGAATTCAATAAAACAAGACAAAGTGTTATGCAAAAATCATAGTGATGATATTAAAGCTTCTGTAGTATACCTCACTGCTATATCTCTTAGGACTAAAGTATCTATCAGTTGGCAAGACTCTATATCACCTAGCCTTTTCACTAGAAATTTAATTACATTAGGAACAATAATCACTGTGCAATAAAATGTTGGAATTTCCATATTTTTCTCTGTTTGATATATGTCTTTCATCATAAACTAATATTGTCATGCTTGTTATATTCCATGTTTACTAAAGAGTATCAAGCAAAGAACACATTGGAATTAAGTGTACAATATTTATGGTTCTGGAAAGCCCTTCTTCCCAGCATATTTGCATATTGCCTTGAAAACCCACAAAATGTCTTATTATTATTATTATTATTATTATTATTATTATTATTATTATTATTATTGTTGTTGTTGTTGTTGTTATTGTTATTGTTATTGTTATTGTTATTATTAACAAATTTCAATAATTTTCCCTGCTTAAATTCAACTATCACAAAGATGGATAGAACAAATAACACAAAACATGAATAACATGGATGATGATGATGATGATGATGATGATGATGATGATGATGATGATAATGATGATTGATGATGATCATTCAGTCATGTCTGACTCTTGTCTGATGCTATGGGCCAGGTCTCTCCATATCTTCTGATTTTGCACGACTTCTTTGAGTTGTTCTATGCTCTGGTTGGTATCATCTTTGAGGTTGGAAAACATATTACAGATAATCAGATATATACAATATATTGTACAATAAATGCCATATAATATTATATTTCTACCAATGGAAAGAATTACATTTGTACTTGAAGAGAGCTTCCAGATGTATCAGTGAAATATGTTCCAATGGAGATTTCAACATCATTCAGAATAAAGTACAGTGGTGATTACAGTCAGTGCAAACTTTGCTAGTAGTCTACCGTGTCATTGACAGCAATGTTTGGAAAGCCAGGTTGTGAATTTTATGTACTCTGCAGTAGTTATGGAATTTGCATAAGCAATTATGTAAATTATGTAACCAGTTGTATAATTTCTTATAACTGTTTGACTCCTAATGATTCTACACAAAATCAATTTCTTTTTTGTTGCTAGCTAAAAATGGGGTTCTATAGTGCTCAAGGGAAAGTATGCAAATATGCATTTGCTGCAGAGGAATAGCTGGCACAAATGTTCATGTAATGGCAAATAAATAAGTAAATAAATATCCGATTATGCACATGTGATATAATGGTTGAATTTTTCACATAACACTTAATGCAAACTTTAACTTTCCCCACTATTTTTGAATGAAAGGAGAGAATGCAACGTGATGAATTTGTGTGTGTGTGTGTGCATGTGTGTGTGTTTTGGTGTATCCATATGTATATATAATTTTAACTGAATTTTTTTCCATAGATCATACATACATACATACATACATACATACATACAGTTAGAAAATAGAAAAAAGTATAAATCATAAAGCAGTTTTTAAAAAGAAGCAACTTCCAACCTTCTTTGCAGCGACTATAAAATTATTATACCTCCTCCCTGTTTAACATTATATTACAAAAATCCCTTCTGCCCCATATTCAATCCTTTGTTCCATCAGCAAACCCAGAAATCCCATTTCAAATTTTTTTAGCAAAAAGTCTACAAAAGTTTTCCAATCTTTTATAAAAGTATTTGCTGTTTTGTCCCTGATCAGGCAGGTCAGTTTTGCCACTTCTGCTAATTCTGCCATTGTTACAATCTGTTCCTCCATTGTGAATATTTCAGGGTTTCTTCATTGTTGTGTGTTGAGTAATCTTGCTTCAATTACCATATTTAAAATCAATCTTCCGTAAGTCCTTTCTAATTGATTGTCCAAATGCCCCAGTAAAAAAAATTAGATTTCATCTTAATATTAATGTTTAAAATTATTTAATTGTTATATATTTATATCCCATTTTTTTATAAGTCCACCATGCATGATAAAATGTCCCTTTGTGTTTTTCATATTTCCAGTATTCATTAGATGCACTTTTATATATCTTAGATGATTCATCTGGTGTCATATACCAGTAGTCTATCATTCAAATACAAATACAAGAGATGCAAATTCTCTTCTAAATTTTAATTAACACAATGTAAATTTCAATCCTTTTATCCATATTTCTTCCCATATAGATCTATCCACATGTTATACAGAATGTTCTTAGCCCTTTTCTCATGCAGGCTTTAACTTGTCCATCTTCCATTTCAAATCTTTGCAACACTTAATACATTTTGCAATCATGTTCATCATTCATGTACAATTCAATTTCAAATTCCATGTTCAATTCCGTGTGCCTTCAGCATTTAGTCATGTCGGCCACATGACCATGGAGATGAGCACTGCCCCCTAGAGCCAGAAATGACTAGCACATGGAATCTTTACCTTTACCTTACCTCTTCACCTATATTATTTTTTAAATGAGAGTTGGTGATATCTATATGAAAAAAATGAAGTACTTTCACTTTTAGAAGTTTCAGGACCAAGATAATCAAATGGGTTCTCCATTGAATGGCCAATTTCAGTTGATTCAGTTAATTGGTTCTCGTGATTTATGAAGTAATAGAAGTGCTAGGTTGGCAGAAGCTGGGACAAGTAATGGGAGTTCACTCCATTATGTGGTGCCAGGGATTTGAACTGCTGAACTGCTGACCTTTCTGATCAACAAGCTCAACATCTTAGCCACTGAGCCACTGCATCCCTCAGGTGAAGAGAAATACAGTTATATTGCTGGAATTTATAGTTTTAAAATTTTGTGATACAGTGTGCAATGAAATACTTTGGGAAATATTGAAAAGGTAGGATAAAATATTTCACCTAAAAAGAAATTTTAAAAATTGTAAGGGAGGTAGAAACCGGCCCCAGTTTCCCTGTCCCAAACAGAAGCTGAGGAGGCCAGCTTTTGGTAATCCAACCAGAAAGACTGGGTCACAGAAACTCAGATAAGCAACAAACAAAAGGTTGTCAAAATTAGCTCAGACAAACACCTAGGATTTGCATTTCCTCTTTTGCCTATAGAGCCAGCTATAACCCCTACATGACCCCTACATGACTCCCCATAGGAATCTGACAACAGCCAAAAGAATATTAAAGGACATGTTCTTGCATCGGAACAGGAAGCTCAAATACAAAGCCCAAAGAAGATATAAAAACCCACTCACTTTCAATTCCATTTTGTCAGCTGCCCAGAATCACACGTGGTTGGTAGTTCTCCTTCATCAATAAAGAGAACCTTTCTTTCCAATCAGCCTCCAGCCTCCATTTTATTTCCAATGCCTTTCTCCCAGATTAGAACTGAACCAGATGAATTTTCCTTCCAACAGCTGCATATCAAAATACATACAATAAGGTGAATTGTCATGCAAATTTTCCATGATTTATTCTTGATACATGCACACTGGCCCAATGTTTACAAACTGACTGCTTAAAAGTCTGTTTCAGTTTTCCCAAACATCTGACACAAGATGAACAGTCTACCTGGATCCCCCCCCCTTTTTTTTTTGGTCTTTTGAAAATAAGCATACTTGCCTTTCTCCAAAACTCAGGAATTGGTAGGAAATTGCCTACTCCCAAGTTTTCTCAAACATCATCCAAAGGCATACTTAGATAACTGTAAGGCATCCAGAAAGTGTCCATGATATCAATCACTCCAAGACATTTTCTCTCCAATTGATTTATTTAGATCTGGCATGTCAAAGGCAATTTCCCAAAGTGAAATTATTTTTGTGAGTTACACAGAATCCACCTTCTCTCCTCCCACTTCTATACTTCATAAATCACGAGAACCAATTAACTGCAACTGGAATTACCAAACAATGTCCAACTGAGCCCCAATTTCAAGCAATTCAACGTTAACATTAAATATATCCTGGAGGGAACAATGTACTGGCAGATGCTGTATCCAGAAAACCTTCAGTTTTGCAGCCACTAGTGAGAAGGAAATTAGTACATCCAGCTTTTTATTTTCAGAAGCTCAGCCAGCAGAGAGGCCAAGTGACCACTCGCAGCTACAGGCGGCAACCCGCTGAACCCCCAAACAACCTAGAAAGATCAGCTGACTGCAGACTTCAGAAAATGGCCCTATTGATCCGCGAAGTTCGACTTGGTTCCTGGACCATCAATACTGAGTTGACAATGAATGATGATGAGCTTTGGAGAAGGGACTAAGGCTTTAATGTACCACAAAACCTTAGAGACTACTGGTACTAGAAGTTGTTACGCCACAACTCCAGCTTGGGAGCCATCTTTGGATTCCTAAAAAGCCCTAACATTTACTGAGAAAATCAGTTCGGTGGCCGAAAAATGAAACCTGGATGTCGGATGACGATGCTATAATAATGTTTGCTGCAATTCTGATACCATGATGAACACAGTAACTTGGAAAAAAAAGAATACTTATTGCGTCCGTGTGTGCGGCTTCGGCTCCTGCAACAAGTTTGGCTGAACCAACCAACTTTGGGGAAGATAGATCGCAATGACTTTATTGTTGTAATTACCTAAGAGGAAGGAATATGATCATATATGACTATAATTGAACTTAGTTCTCTAACGGGCCCACATTTTACTAAGCATGCAAAGGCCTTCCATGCTGCGGATAAAGACTGCAGAAGGGGCGTTCAATGGAAACATAATCTATAGAATACATGGATAAACAGAGGGGTACACATTTACCAGCAAATTTTTGGTGGGAGATGATTCTGAAATCTATTGTGTTCCTCCAAGGGTTTATAGCTCAGCTTTCCATCCCTGCTCGTAACGGAGGCAGCAGAGAGAACTATGCCATGATTGAAACAATGCACATTAGATGCTATGTAAAATTATCACAAGAAAATTGGCTGAGTATAGTTACCTTTTTTGCAGAAGGTGGCTTGTTACAATAATGTGCATGTAAACATAGCGCAACGGGATTGACTCCAATTCCAACAATCAACACTGGAATGGATTTTTGGTCCGCGATGCCAGAGTTACCTAGACAACCTCCCTGATGCCATGTCGCTAAACAGATGGATAAAGCTCATTAATGAAAGGATGGGAAAGGTGCAAAAAAAGCTTTGACCGAAAGCTGCAAAAAAGTCATAAAAAAAGGGCGTTTAGAACATAGATCCGCTTCAACTGCCTTTTAAAGTTGGGGACAAAGTATATTTATATGACCAAGTAATGATTAGGGTTGAAACTGCCCAGTAAGACTGGGTCAAATTCTTCGGTCAGTTTCCAATTTCAAAGATAATCACAACTGGACACTGTCATATAAGTCTTCTTCGAATATTGGGGAAAATGCATCCACCGGTATTCCATTGTAATTTACTAAAACCAGCTACTAACATCAATGATAAGAGACCACCACAATCGCTCCTGCCTGACTCGTATCATGGTATAGGGGGAAACACATTATGAAAATTCAAAAAGATTCTCAATTCTAGGATGTACAAGCCATGGCCGATTGCAATATTTGGTCTTATGGAAAGCATAACCCTCTTCTCAGATGCTAGTTGGTGAAAGAGTTGGGATGTTCATGCTGCTGATCAATTGGTCAACCAATTCCATGAGGATTTTCCCCATAAAACCAAAAGGGTCCTCGTGAGGTGGGAGTGGGGGTTAAAGACAATGTGGTTAACCCCTGTACCTATTTTTTTTTCCTTTTCTTTTAGGAGGAGGAGTTTTCAAAGGGGGATGCCTGTCAACTTTTCAACTGTCAGATTTCATCGAAAGGGGGGGTGGAGGACTTGAAAAGTTCAAAGTTTTTCTGTATGTCGAATTTAAAG
>BHFT01027794.1:0-21882 GCA_004320025.1 Laticauda laticaudata
GCGTTAACCAACGGATGGCAAGTGTTTCTCCATTTTACATCCTCTTTCCATCCGTTGGTGCAGTGTGACATGGGCTTAAAGAACCTCTAAAATCCTTAAGGTAGCTCCGAGACCACCAAGGATCCCACAGTTCAGCCCTGAGCTACAAACATTCTCTTCCATTAGAAGAGAAAGATCTATCCCAAAAATAAAACCTTGCACATTTTTACATGTGCACCTAATAGAAGCCCTTTCCCCCAGATAAGCTCTACTTAAGAGCCTGTGCAGCTGGCCAACTGCCCATTCCCTATGGTTGCTTATGGTGCTGTGCCACAAGGCAAGGCAGGGTAGTGGTGGAGCTG
The DNA here is from genome assembly GCA_004320025.1 of Laticauda laticaudata. Taxonomy (NCBI): domain Eukaryota; kingdom Metazoa; phylum Chordata; class Lepidosauria; order Squamata; family Elapidae; genus Laticauda; species Laticauda laticaudata. Next base: position 342 of record BHFT01027794.1, read on the forward strand.
CCTCATGCACTCTGTGCTGGCTTACCTCAGGGCCCCTACAGCCAGGCCATCCATGCCCTGACACCTGCCTCACAGTGGCAGCATCAGCTTCCATGTGCAGCAGGAGCCACATGGCCACCAGGCCACTTCTTCCTCATGGCCACATTGGAGCAAGAGGTTGAGCGGTGTGCTGGTGCCATGGCCGTGAGGTGAGGCAGCTGTTGGAGCATGGATGGTCTGGCTTCAGGGGCCCTGAGGTAAGCCAGTACGGGGTGAATGGGGCAAGCAGAAGAAGTGGGCCCCCATTCAGGGGGGGGAAATAAAACCTTCCCGAAAATAAGCCCTAGAACTTATTTGGCCCAGAAGAAAATAAGACCTGGTCTTATTTTTGTGGAAATAACTCTGAATGTGAATGCACTCATCATAAATCAAAATATTTTCACCATAAGGGCAAGAAAAATGGGAGGGAAAATGTAAGTGGTTAAAAAATATTGATGCTTGTTTATTCAATCCCATATTCCCACCCTGCCGAAATTATTTCTCCAGAAATTCAGAATAGAAATTGCATCTTGTTCCTCCTATTGTTGGTGACACAACATCCCACATTCCAGCTGTGGGCTTTAATTGTAAGATTCGTTTTGAAATGAAAACCCTGATACAACCTAGGAATTTTTTTTTTTTAAATGTCAAAGTGGAACATAGCAGAATTTCACTGAGACATTTTCCTTCTTCCATTCATGCAAAAATGAGATTTTTCAAAAATATCGGTCACCATGATTGACAGACATATTGGCAATTTGGCAATCCAGTCCAGAAGAGGAATAATATATGAACTGGCTTTAAGCAAGCATGAAGTGGCACCTTTAAAAAAAAATAAAATCACAGCTGTAATTTCATCTTTAGTGGATTTTTGGTATAGCACAAAGTAGCTAAATAGGAGAATACTGTTGATTAGATTTAAATTATGTGATGGGCACAGTAAGCACAATTTTAGACAGCTTGTGGGTAGAAAGATCTAATAGCATGAATACAGTTCAACTACAATTCACATTTTGGATTATCAGTGTAAATATTTGTGTGTGCGAGTGTGTGTGTGTGTGTGTGTGTGTGTGTGTTTTAATTTGCTTTCCTCTCATTCTCATTCATCCACAGTAACATCATCATAAAAAAAATGAATGTTACTGCCTGCACGGCCTCCTGGATAAACCTTGTTTGAGTCTCTCCATATAACTAATCGATTACTATCAGTATTGTTATTGTTAATTGCTTATCTTATGGACTCAGACTCTCATAGAAAAGTGAAGCGAAAGATATATATTAAATACAATATTATAATAGCTTACGTGTGTCATCATAATAACACGAAATGGATCTCAGAGTTAAATTGTCTGTATTTTTTCCCCTTTTGCTTGGGGTTATGGTTTTATTCTCCAGTCTTGCTGTTTTTCTATATATCTGAACAGATGGACTGGAAAGTAATAAGAAATGAGCATTCTTTCAGAATCCCTCATCTATCACCTTATTGAAAAGAAAAGGGATGAGGTAATTAGAGAATGAAGAATATCTTAATTAAGAACATAACTTAAGCCCGAGGATTAGAAGGATCAACTTTATTAGAATGAAAATCTATGACATTTCTATTTACCCTGTTTCTCTCTTCTCCCTTCCTTATTTCCTTCCTTCCTTCCTTCCTTCTCTCCTCCCTCTCTCCCTCCCTCCCTCCCTCTTTCTTCTTTCTTTCTTCTTTCTTTTCCCTCCTTCCTTCATTCTTTCTTTCTCCTCCCCTCGTCTTCCTTCCTTCCTTCCTTCCTTCCTTCCTTCCTTCCTTCCTTCCTTCCTTCCTTCCTTCCTTCCTTTAAGCTTTGGTATCATTTTTCAATACTGCTGCTGTTATATTACTATTGTTAGAGTTAAGGTGACATTATTTGGTTGCTGGTGTTCCTTCTTTTCAGAAGTTTACATCAGAAGTTAGTTTTAATGTGTGCCATTGTATATACAAGTAAATGACCATAAAGGTTATCTTAATCTTAATCTTAATCTAATCTAATCTTGTTTGTTTATTTTGAAGCTATACATAACTGTACCTACATACTATGTATTTAATTTTGCAGAAATATGTCATATTTATCCTTGTATAATGTCAGCCTCTGGGATGCATTACAAGGCGCAATCAAGTCAGGGGCTGCCTAAATGTTTGTATTCAATGGTATTTATTTGCAGCTTTGTCCTTAGGGTCCATAAAGAACTTAAGGCCAGGTCACATCGGCCGACGGATGGAAAACGCATGTAAAAATGACACAGCGGACGAGAAAATTTTCCATCCGTTGTTATCCACTCTCAAAAGTGCCCCAAATTTGCATAAAAAGAGCGGACAAAACGGAAAGGAACGATGACGGGGACGAGGACAGTAGCGAGGATGTTAAGTGGATGCTCCATGGAAGGCTAGCGGATGGAAGTGGATGAAGCGGATGACACATCCACAGGGCTTCCGGGGGAGCACAGCGAAGTGGACGCGCAGCGGAAGAAACAGATGCAGAACGGATGCCTAGCGGATGATGCGGATGCATCACGGACGCCTAGCGGATGATGCGATGCATCATGGACACCTAGCAGATGCCTAGCGGATGCAAAGCGTTCACTGACGCATGCGGGAGGATGCATCTGCATCAGCCCGCAGATATAAAAGGAGGCAGCTTGCAAGCAGGTCACCATTCAGAGGAAAGACCTGCTGCCAGACACATCTCCAGCCAACAACCATGGGAAGAAGAGGAAGCCTGTGCCATCTACTGACAGCCTGGCAAGAAGGACAGGGCACCATCCACCCCCGGCCCTGACTCTGCTTCTGCTCGGCTTCTGCTGCTCGGGCTGACTCTGCCAGTGCTGGTGCTTCTGCTGGCGCTGCTCCTTTGGTGCTGGTGCTTCTGCTGGTGCTTACTCTGCTGGTGCTGCGCTGCCTGGTGCTGGTGCTTCTGCTGGTGCTGCTCCTGGTGCTGGTGCTTCTCCTGGTGCTTACTCTGCTGGTGCTGCTCCTGTGTTTCTGGTGCTCCTGGTGCTGCTGGTGCTGCTGGTGCTGCTGGTGCTGCTGCTGCTGGATAGTGCTGCTGCTGCTGCGGTGTGTGGTGGACCAGCCCCCTAGAACCTCAAGCCCTACTGATGAGGGCCCAGAAGCCCTGCCAGAGGAGAAGAGGCAATCGCGCGATAGGAGAGGAGACAGTACTCCATTGAAGAGGAACATGAGGATGAGGTGCTCGAGTATGGCTGAGGGTAGAATGAGTACCTCTGGCGGAAGGGACACAGGCTCTATCGAGACACACAAGCAGAAGCAGGCGGCTTGGAGAGAGGAAGGCGGAGAGCCTGGGCTACACTTTGGAGGTCCTCCTCGGGTGGTGGAAGCACACGCACACCTGGTACGGACAGGCCGCGGTCAGGCCTCACCGCCCGGGAGACCTTACGTGATGGCCAGTGCAGCTTTTGGAGGGTAAGGTCCGCCACCAAGGAGCAGGCAGCCCAACAAGAGCCAGTCCTCTTCTGGCAAGAGTCAGCTCCTGTGTCCAGGGCAGGTATCTGTGGAGTGGCACCACGACGGGAGACCCCCCACACAGCTGCACTCCCCGTGGCAGAGCATGTGGAGGACCCCCTGACTGCAGTGGAGCAAGAGGAGGCCACTGCCAACAGAGACCAACCACACCCACACCCAGCTCCACCTCCACAGAAAGCAGGCAGAAAGTGTTCCTCACCATCTCTGGGTGATGCTACATGGTGGAACCTGTTGGCCAGGATGCCAAAGGCATTCTCCATCACCCATCTTGCCCTGGACAGCCTGTAGTTGAAGACCTCTCTTCACGGGTGAGGCATCTGGAATGTAGGGCTTCATGAGGTAGGTTCTGAGGGAGAAGGGTCATCCTCCATGATGAAGTCGGGCACATCTGTGTGTTTGTTGGGCAGGGGGTCTGGATCTGGAAGCCATGATGAGGTTGCATTCCAGCCCCTCCTTGAGGTGACTGGCATTGTATACCTGGTTATCTGAAGGTGACCCATTGCCTGAAGCATCGATGTACATGAACATGTAGTCAGCGATCAACCTCATGGTGAAGAGGATGATGCTGAAGAAGCCCTTGTAGTTGTGATCAGTGGAACCCGACTTGGCTGGAGCTTGGCAGGCCACGTGCTTCCCATCGATGGCTCAACGGTGTGGGGGAAGTTCCACTTCTGATAGCATCGCTCTGCAATTTTCTTCCATCCTTTTCAGTGGAGGGGCAACTGGAGGAGCTCCTCACCAGGTATTCTTCGATGATGGCCTGCACCACTTCTCTGACCACAATGCTGATGGTGTTGGTGGCACCTCAAGGTGTACTGGCATGTTCCTGATACGTGGTCCGGAAGCCAGGTTGGCGCAGAGTCAGTGCCACCTTCAGCCCAGGGTCCAGGCTGGGCCAGAAGTTGGTGTTTGCCTTGGTCAACCTGGGTCTCAGCCGCTCCACAACTTCGTCAAACTGGCTGGTGCATCCTACATGAAGTTCTGGAATGCACAAGTGTCTTCGTTCCTCAGCTCCACCATCAGCTTGTCATTCCAGTCCATGCTTTGGCTCTTCTCGCGATCCATCTTCGGACCCAGACACTTCTTGTGATGCCTCTTTTCTTTCCGTAAAACAGGTGAAAGAGCCTGTAGAGGACTTTGTACTGTTGTATGAATCGATGGCGGCTACCAAAGGAGTGTGCGACGTCCATGGTGGAGATGACTGGATGCTGTGGAAGAGCAAGATCAAGATGAAGGCTGAAGAGGTCTGCACAGCAGGGCTGCTGGACTGAAAGTGAGATCCAGGTGATTTCTCCCCTATTTATAGGAAATATAGGTTTTCCGCTAGGTGTCCTTCTGCATCCTCAGACATCCTGCAGACATCCTAAATATGCCGAGATACGTCCCCTATACAAACGTTTTTTCCATTTTAATGCTTTATATGCGAGCTGCATCCACTTTCTTCCTTTCTATGTCCGTGCTACTAATGCTGCGTGTCCGTTCCGCATCTGTTTCACTTCCTCCCTGTGTCCGTTTTCCGCTGGAGCAGATTTGAGTTGCACGGATGCACAGCGGATGCCTAGCGGATATAACGGACGTGTAATGGATGACGACCGACATATAACGGATGTTCCCCGTATGCGTAGCGGATGTAGAATGGACGCGTTGGAACTTCATCCACTCAAAAAGTTTGGTGCAGCTCAAAACTTTTTGAGCAGATGAAATCTCAGTAGACAGATGCTGGATGGATAGAGAGTATGAAAAACGTATGCAGTGAGTACAGAATTGATGCATCGCGTTAACCAATGGATGGCAAGTGTTTCTCTTCATTTTACATCCTCTTTCCATCCATTGGTGCAGTGTGACATGGGCTTTACTGAGATAGCAAAGATCATCCTAGTTAGCTAGCTCAGTTCTTCATCGATGTTATGCCGTGAGTCAGTGGTGGGATTCAATTTTTTTTACTAGTGGTTCTGTGGGCATGGCTTGGTAGTTGTGGCATGGCTTGGTGGGCATGGCTTGGTGGGCATGGCTTGGTAGGCTTGGTGTGCATGGCAGGGGAAGGATATACTGCAAAATTCCCATTCCCTCCACACCCCACTAACCTGCTTTTCAGCTCCATTCTCCTGTGCAACAAAAGAAGACCCAGTCGATCAGCTGGGACTCGATGGGAGGCGGAGAAGAGATGAGGTTGGTGGGGCCAGTCAGAGGTGGGATTTGTCGGTTCTTCAAACTACAAAATTTCCACTACCGGTTCTCCAGAACCTGCCGAATACCACCTCTGCTGTGATTGTGTGTACCACCCATATCCCGGGATGGGATCCAACTGGTATAACTTCCGGTTCTGTCTATTAGCATCAAATGTGAACGTGTGAGTTGCACGAGTTGCGCAAGTGCAATTTACAACCTGCTGAGCAGCCTGGACAGCTGAGCAGCGCTGCGTGCAGGTGCGCAGCAGTTGGAAAAGCCCTTTTTTCCTGCTTTTTCAACCATAGCTGTGCCGCACAAAGCAGCTGCGGTTGAAAAAGCAGGAAATAAAGGTCAGGTAAAAGCCTGGGCGGGCAGGTGGGCCACAACAGCAGCAGACATAGAACTGGTTCTATGTCTGCTGCTCTTTGGAGCTACCGGTTCTACAGAGGTGGACAGAACCAGTAGAAACCCATCCCTGCCCATATCAGCCTTCCTTTCCTCCATCAAACACATTCAGGATCCCTTGATTAAAAAAGGAAAAAAAGGGAAAAAAAACTAAACTAAACAAGCAAAGCATTAACACGGAAGAAATTTAATGTCTAGATACCTTCTAGAAGCCATCAAAAAGCATGTATGATTTTTATTTCACTGAAAAAAATGTGAGAGCTTTTTTTAAAAAATCAATATCCATATCAATCTCAAAATTAATCCCTCATTTAAGTGAGGAGTAAAGATTGTTCAAAAGCAATGGAGTTTGGGATTGAGCTTGCTCTGGATGTGACATCTGCCCTTTTCTCTTTGGACTGGTTTCTAAGATTTCAGCTTCTTCCTGGAACTGAATATTGCCTTCCTTTGCCATCTGCAACTCCGAACGGAAGGCTTGGATTTGACTGGTAGCTGAGCATTACAACCATCTGGGACTAATGACCCAGACTGTTCAGATTTATCTGGAGCTGAGTTGGGCTTTGAAAAATGCACACTAGGTGGGTTTTTTGTATGATCTGTATTTTCTCTTCTTTATTGCATTATAGCTATGAATAGTCTTTGCCCTATATAGTGAGAAGGAGCTCTTCCTCCCCCCTCCCCCTCCCTCCTTCACTCTTTCCTTTCTTTTTCTTCCTTCCACCCTTTTCATTTCCTTCCTTCCTCCTTCCTTACCCCCTCCCTCCCTTCCTTCCTTTTTTCCATCCTTTCCATTTCCTTCCTTCCTGCCTGCCTGCCTCCCTTCTTCCTTCTTCCCTCTCACCCTTCCTTCCTCACTTTCCTTCCTTCCTTCCCTCCCTCATTTCTTCCATTACCTTTCCATTTCCTTCCTTCCATCTTTCCCATTTCCTTTCTTCCTCTCCATTTCTTTCCTTACTATTTGCCTTCTTCCTTCCTTCCTTCCTTCCTTCCTTCCTCCCTCCCTCCCTCCCTCCCTTTCTTTTCCCAATAAAAGATAAGCCCTATGGTGAGCTGGTGAACTTGTTTGTTTGCCCAATGGGCAGGACAGTAATCAGGAGGGAAAAGTTGGGTGCTAGAGCAGGATGACTACACAGAGCTGCTTTCACCTAGCAAGATATGCAAACAAAACAAGAGCTTGTTGGTGGGAATTTGTAAGGTACATAATTTGTGCCGCTTTTGACAAAAGAAAGTTGCCTATGATGTTAGTGAAGAAAGTGGGGAAACAAAATGTGGAAGAGACCCAGTTTGGTCTAGTAGTTAAGGCATCAGGCAAAAAACCAGGAGGCTGTGACCTTGGGCCAGTCACTCTTTGTCAGATCTGGGAAGGAGGCAATGGTAAACCAATTCAGAAACACCTTGGCAAGAAAACTGCAGGAACTTGGCCAGTGAACAGAAGAAAAAAAGGGATAACTTTGAGATGTAACATGAGGATGGTTTTTTTTTTTAAAAAAATAAACTATCCTTTACTATTTTCTTTGCAGTTAGCATTTTTTTGAGTAAAGACACATGAATTAGTTGATTTTGACCTTTTCAGTGAGAAGTTAGACTTTCCAAATGTCCTTGGCTATTCTAGATGCTCCTTTTCTGGGGGCCTATTCACACATTCTATGCACTGCCTATCTTTTAATAATCCAGCATTTTTCTGCTGAAAATTTTGGTTCTATCCAAAGCAACACTTGACTGGCAGCATATAAAACCTCAGTGGTGTTTGTCATAGTTCACTCACTTGAGAATGCAAACCAAAGAGCTCTCTCTATAGGGGTTAAAGAATTGACAATATATGAGTGGAGCTGTGCAGCTGAGCCCATGTCCTGCTGCTCTGTGTGTGTTAAGCGAATGTTGTTTTTCTTCAGCAAACAAAAATGTGATATTCATGTTCAGCATTTTCTCCAGGCTGCCACTATCGTGGTTCTCCCTGTGTGTTGGTAGCAGTTAGTACAGAAGCACACCTGACAGGACAACAGTCCTTCAGCATCTTGTTCAGTTAAAGATGAACTGTTGGGACTGTAAGGAGGAAATCTGGGCCAACAGAGACCATGCATGCATTTCCTGTGCATTAGAGATAGATTCAGTATTTGGATGCATATGCACACGTAAAGGGAGAAAAAATTTACTTGTTTAGGATATTTGCAGCAGAGAGGTAGAATGTTGTTTACCAAGAGTTCCTGCTGGGAAGATAACATCCTTGTAGCCCAATGAAATAGCTTCTGTCATTCCCTGGAGTAATTTGAGATGGCAAAAGAGCCTGAGATGTGCATATGTCTCTCTCTTTATCCAGAGGAAGAGAGAGAGAGAGGGAGGGAGGGAGGGAGAGGGAGGGGGAGAAAGAGATTTCAATCTTGATGTATTTGTTGCTTGAGTCTACTTTGATTATTTTCAGAACGAAAAAATAAACAGATATGACTAAGGAATTTAATATTCTATCTCATTGCTGTTTTTGTTGTTGTTGTGCAATTGTAATCACCAGGAGCCAAATGGAATTCAGAATCTGTGCTGACTCAGTATTTTGCTTTCAAAGTTACAAATTATAATCCTGCCACTATTGACTTGATAATCACTGATCATTTCTGAATCGGTATTCCTATGGGATGCTATACTATTCATCATAAGCAGTAACTTTAAAAGATATTTGATCGCGTTCATGCAGAGCTTATCAAAGCTGTTTTACCAAAGAAAACAAAGAAAATTCTTGATTACAAATACCAAAGAGTTGCCCTCCTTCTCATCTAGACTCCTTTCTTCTAAATCAGAACTGGTTTTGATTAGATTCCTAGAATTCCCTTCCCAACGGTACACAGCCACTCCAGGTTCTCACACAGAATGTAGAACAATAAGGTTGGAAGGAACCTTGGAGGTCTTCTAGTCCGACTACCTGTATAGGATCACCTAAGATCCTATATCATTCCAGACAAATGAACTGTCTATATGAATGAACTTTCTGTAGTAAAAAAATGTTAAAAGCTGCAGCACAAAAATACAAAAAGAGTTTGAATGGGAGATCACATTAACTGAACTCTGTAAAAAAAAATGATTACAAGAAGGTTAAAATAACCTACTTCTGGATCCAAATATTCTGCAAAGAAAATACTCCATGCCTTGACTTCACAGTATGGATCTGCTTGATAAATTATTTCTGAGTACTGACAGATATGTTGTGTTCATTTTAAAAAATGACTGAACACTTAGAAATCATGTCACTGGATGTTAGGGTAAAACAAGGACACTTGGCTTCACAAATATAAGATAAATGATTGTCATAATCTGAATAGAAAGGTCTTCCTATAAACCATTCACGCTCTTATAGAGGATTTGTCAGGCTTCAAAAACCAAGGAAGCCATGCTGGGTTACTTCTAAGCAGTTTCCTTTATGGTTCCTCACATATAAACAGGAATCTTGCTGTTAAAAATTCTGTTTTATATAAAGCACCACAGAGCAAATAAAGAGTACAGTCACTATGTGCTTTACTGCTCAACCATTTTAACTGTAACAGGAAATTAAGAACAAAAGATCATAGAGTATATACCATAGATCCAAACTTGTAAACACTGCCATCTACTGGCTGAATGGTATTATAAATATTGCATAGAAATACATTCCAACAATGAATTCAAACACTTGCCAAACTAAAGCAATTACTTATTTGTGGATAATCCTCAGTGAGGTCACAGTTGTCCCAAAGATGTTTTACAAAGGGCAATTAGATTTCCTTGTTTTTTTCTTCCTTTGAAAATATTTCACTTCTCATCCAAGAAGCTTTTTCTGTTCTATTCCAACGAGACTTTTCTAAACTTTGCTGTCTCTCGGCTCTCTGGAATGCAGCCCCTCCCTTCTGAGAATCCAGACTACATTCCACTACATTAATTGAAGGGGAGAAATTGCAAAAACAAGTTTTGAAGGAGCTTTCAAATTCAAATTTGCAGATTCTCACAGAAAGAGAAGTGATTTGAAAATACAGGTAGTGTGCATTCAGAAGACTCCTTATGGAACTTAATGTTCTTCTTTGACCTCAGCATTCCTAACAGCCATGTCAACCGGGGGGGCATGCCTCCAGGATTCTTATGACTGTGCAGTGCCCAACATTCAGTCTGTATAAGGTGTTTCTGAGCATACAAGAGTGCAAGGGTAGCACCTCTTTCCTACACTTTAAACCATCTGCATAATTTCTTGGAATCATGCAGTGACCATGGAACCAGCTGCCTTAAGGCACAGATTGTTATCTTTAAAATATCATCCTATCACAAAAAATAAAAAAAAATTGAACTGCTAGTGCAACAAAAGGTGATCTGGCAATATGGGGTAGAAGCACAGCTTCATAGCAATGCTTTGAAATCTGTTATATTTTAAGGACCTAGGTTCCTTAAGCACAAGCAAAGCTACCATTTCAAAGTAGAAATAGCAATAGCACTTAGACTAATGTACCACTTCACTGTGTTTTACGGTCCTCTCTAAGCGGTTTACAGAACCAGCCTCTTGCCCCCAACAATCTGGTTCCTCATTTTACCTACCTCGGAAGGACGGAAGGCTGAGTCAACCTTGAGCCTAGTGGGATTTGAACTGCCAAATTGCAGGCAGCCGATAAACCTGTATTGTTCAACTGGACCATAATGTTTTATTAAGGGTTAAGTATAAACATGATCCATATCAATGCTATTGATATGTATTTAATAATAGGACCATTCTAGAATCTGAAAAAAAAAAACCTCCATGCAAATTTACAGGCAGGCAGACAAGCAGATATCTAGCACACACATCTGGTGTACCACTATATGCATCAGTCTCTAATATTAGCCATTTTGGTATATGACCTATTGCAAAATATGCACTATATAATTGTTATATGTATATGGGTTTTCTTAAGGGGCATTTGAGCCTATGAACTATGAATAGTGCGAGATGTGAAGCATTTATACCAAAAGGACCTCCCTTCCTAAAAGCTACTGACCCTCAAACAATTCAGTCTGTTTCAGGTTTAAAATCTTGGGGGGGAAGGGGAGGTATATTTTATATGAGTAAAATGAGCATGTAAGCAAACAAAACAAACTTCAACAAACTAAGTACTGATTCTTTAAAAAATCCAGCAGTTTTTCTTTTTATCCAGTAAATATATAGTATTAGTGTGACCCAATGTCTGAACCACGTATTTTTTTTACCCACTACTCAAAACCATAGCAGCCCACTATTCTTGTATGCCCTGGAGTTCTGTAGATGCATTAGGAATACAAATCACAGAATTTCCTATCAGCATGGCCCAAAGTAAAATGTGATACAGTTGTAGAATGTGTTCAGAATTTCCTTAAAGATAAGGAATCTTATTCCATAAGATTTGCTCCATAATCTTGCACAATACTGGAATGGGTAATATCATATACAATTAAAACCGCAGCTGTGCTTGTGCTCAGTTTGCATGCGTGCAGGTGTGTTTCATTGTAAATTGGCCTTCTTTTCATCTATCTCTTCTCCATGTTCTCCACGCAAGGTTCCTTGGAGAAGTCGAATATGTGCAACACATATGATGAACGGAAGCACCTCCTGCCTTCATGCATGCCTTGATTGTCTCTGTGAAAACAGAGGAGCCAGTGAATTTAGCAAGTGATATATATTCAGATCATAAGAGAGGAAGGGAGGGAAGAACCGAGTGAGCAAAATCTCCTATTACAAACACTTCATACCAACGTCAGTGCTGTCCTTGGTGCTGATGCTTAGCATCTCTCAGCACTACCAATGTCATGGGTAAGCCACAGTTTTCCTTGGCTATCATGCTAAGAAAATGCTGGATCTCCACCTCTGGCAGTTTAAACATATTTAGAAATATATCAACAAACTGGAAATAGTTTCTGGCAGATTCTTGAATATTTCCTTTTTTTTTCTTTCTCGATCTCTATCATAATGAATAATCACAAATGTAATGTATTTTTTTATAAAGAGGTATGGTTTTTTTTAGAAAAACAATAAGAAAATGGAAATTAGTGCAAGTACACCAATGATTAGCAGATTTAATTCAGATTTTGACCTGGAGGTAATCAAGCTTCCTCAAACACTTCGAAGAACCAGAGGAAATATAATTAGGACTATCATACCTGGATTGCAAATTATATCCGACCATAGGATGGAGCCAAGAGTAAGAAAGTCCATGTCTCTTTGCTGCCATCTACTGGTCATCTGGAGTATTGAGTGCAATGATTCTATTAAAGCTGGGCCCGCAATGCCAAACCTCTTATGGTCTCCCTAAATTTCTTGGCCTCCCTAGATTTCAATTTATGTACCTCAATGGTTCTCACTCTGCAAAGAAAAAAAAAAAGGTGAGATATCTGAAGCTGGATGTGTTTTTTTCTTCTTTTTTTTTCATCAGATCTTGACTACAAATTTCTTCTGAAAGCATGCTTCTCTTTATGATCTCAGGACATCCTAGAGGTGTCTGCTTTCTTTTTTTGCAGCAGAAATGAGTTCCTTGGGGGTGTTTAATTTCAGAAGCTGATGTTAAAAATTCAACATACAATTTAAATATTCAAAGGCACTCCTATTAAAACTCAAACAGGAACCTAAAATGATTTCAGAGACATGTTTTACAGCAAATTATGCAGTTTGTCCCTCACTGATGACTAAAGGTAAGGAGATGAAAGCCCACCAGAAAATCTGACTACTTTAACTGGAAACTATGAAACAAAACTGGGAAGTGAAAATAATGTTGCAGGAAGAAGGAAGGGCAAATCACCTATAAGAAACTCCCTAGCAATGTTCATAAAGTCCCTAGGAGTCTATTTACTGATTTGACAATATCAAATCAATCAATAAACAATATACTCTATTTTCAAAGCATATTTTATCCTCTTAATATCCTTTTACATACTTGTTTCTAGATGCACATTTTTATTCCAAAAATTCTAAACAATGCCACAATAATATTTAATTGCCAAGCAGGAAAAGTAGGTATTGAGACATAAAGTTACATGAAATTATCCTCATGATTAGTTTCCAATTTCTTGATTCTCAGATTATTGTTTGTTTATTGTTTTTTTTAAAGTTGTTGTAGATAAACATGATACTCATATCTAGTCACTGTGATATGACTCTGCCTATATATCAATCTAGAGTCCTTGAGTCCCAGCCCAAAGGCAAATGGAAAATAAGGAAAGGAATAAGAAGGATTTTTGTGAAATATCCTTCTTATTCCTTTCCTCATTTTTATCTACCATAAAAAACATACAGATGACCCCCAATAAATCCTGCAAGATTGACTTGACCCTCAAATGACTCCTGGAGACTTCCATTGGTGAACAGATTGCCCTAGAAGCTGTACCCACATAACCCTTGGGAGATGGTCTACAGGCCAGAATACTCCAAATGCTTGAGTTGACCTGAAATGATCTCTAGAGGCTTGGGTTGACCCCCAAATTAACCCTCCAAGCTTGAGTTAACCCTCCAATTTTTATTGGAATATTTCATTAACACCAGAATAACCCCCTATCATTTTTCTTCTATTTCTAGTTTTCTTCCACCTTTTTGTATTTTAGCTTTCTTTCTTTTTCTTTTTTCTTTCTTTCCTTCCTTCCTTCCTTCCTTCCTTCCTTCTTTGCCTCTCTCTCTTCCTCCCTCCCTTTTTATTTTAGTTTCCTTCTTTCCTTTCTTCCTTCCCTGCCTTCCCTTTCTCCCTATCTTCATTTATATTTTAGTTAGTAAAACTTTCAATAACATATTTCCTTCCTTCCTTTTCTCCCTCTCCCCCTTCTTTTTTTTAGTTTGTATTCATTTGACTCTTGTTTGTAAAACTTTCAGTCACATTATATTTTTAAAATGATGCTTTGTGAACCAGCCTGAACAATTAAGTTAAGTTTGGGAAAGCTGACAGACTATCCAAAGAAAATCCAGATCCAGAGGAGGAACAAAGCATTTTAGAATTCTTTGTAACTTTCTATTGCAAGGCCATTCGATTTGGCAAGCATCCTATTTTTCAAACTGGGGAATTTTAGGACTGATAAATATTAGAAGAAAAAGTCATTCCATTCCAAAATGGACAGGGTAAGCACCTGCCTTTGCAGAAGGGGAAGGTGGCTTCAGTAATGTAAATGCCTCTGAATTCTCTCCAAATTAAGATATATGAGGAAAAATAAATGTGACCCACAGAAAGGACTCTGGCAGGCAAAGTATAGCCTCCAGCTGCAGTTCCTTTTTTATTCCTTTCCTAGACTGAAATCTGGGCAAGTTAAAGTTGTTATTGTAAAGGGCTGATTCAATAAATGGCACCTTCTTTTTAACTTTCTGTTTTTCAGCAGCAGTAACGCTGCTCCGTATTATATAGAAATTGCCCTAAGGGGAAAATAATTTTTGCTTGTGTGTACAATCCTTTCCCAGTTTTTTGAAACAGCTACATTGCTGGACTCAGATAACGAAATCAGCATCAGTAAAGTCTTCTACTGTTTATGATTATGAATATATGTATGTATGTATGCATATTCATATGCATATGTATACACACGTGTGTGTGTGTGTGTGTGTGTTGTTTGTGTTTGTATGTATATGTGCGTTAGGGAGAAATGCTGATCTCTTTGTTTTGTTCCTTTTGCACAAGGCAACCATCCCTTGCTCAGTGAATAAGTTAATCAACTTCCTATGCTTCACTTTAATGATATTTCAATCAAAGCAATCAAATCTACTTGGAAGCAAAAGGTTGAACTGAGGTCCCACTTCCCTTCAACCTGATGAATCAAAGTTACTAGGCTGCTCCAATCCTTCTGAGAATGGCCTGGGCACACACAGAGGTGCCTTTCCACCAGAAGGAAGTGAATAGCTATCTCACCATCCTGCTTCCTTTGTCCAACCCCTTTAAACAGGAGGTTGGATTAGAAGACCTCCAAGGTCTATTCCAGAATCTGATGAGCTTCTGAATGATGACAGATGATAACCATTGGACTGTGGCTCAGAAGAACCAATAGAGGGAGATTTCCTGACTTTAGAAGATAAGATGGACCAAGATATGTTCATTGAAACTACAACATTTATGTGGAGGGCATCCTGCCCTCCATTCCCATGGTCTAGGAACCCCTGGACCACAATTTACTTTGGAGCAATCCCTAAGCATGTTGAAAATTGAAAACACTGAATTGAAGAAACTTCTTGGATGAGAAACAAGATGTTTTCAAAGGGGGAAGAAAACCCCAAGAAAGTCCACTTGCCTTTTGGAAAAAGCACCTTAAGGACACCCATGACCTGGATGAATGAACATCTCCATAAACATTGAAAACAGCCCTTTGAAAAACATTTGGAGTAATTGCATTGCAGATATTCTACCTGAAAAGAAGACATGCCTTGGATAGGTTTTATTTATTATTTATTTCAGTCAAATTTCACATCATTTTGTGTGTGAAACAGAAATGATTTACCCGATACTGTTTGCAGGAATTGTTAGCAGTGGCCAATTAAGCTGAAGGTTACTGAGACAGGACAGCTGCCTCAAGAGTTACAATCTTTTGCCAGTTCCTGAGAGTAGTGGCTTCTGATGATTTTCAGATTTCTAGTGACTACTTCTGATTTATATGTTGGAAACCACTAATGTGCTTTCCTTTTCTTTTAATGATCCTGTAATCCCTTGCATCAGGGTGGAGTCAGGGAGACTGAATGGAGCTGAGCGTTTACTGGCCAGATGCTCTTCCTGATGCCTATATGGAGTTCACAGCAGACAATTACTCATTGGAGCTAGAGAGAGAAATATCTGCCTAGGATCGAACTCATAGCCTCCTGATTGTGATGTGAGAACTCCACCTCTAGGCCACCATTAAAATCCTCATAACCACTTTAAAAAGATGTAGCAATAATATACTATGTACCTACCATTCTTGACCCAAACAAATTGAAACATATAAAAGAAAAAAAAATGGGGGAAGATAGAAAAAAGAAAGATAAAAATATAAATAAATGGCTTCTAAACAATTTTAGTTAAAAGTATAATTTATAAGTTATAGTACAATGGGTTAAAAAGCAGTTATATTTTAACCTCTCTCTCTCTCTCTCTCTAGCATGACATCATGATTCTCATATTTCTATAATTTATCCTGCCTAATCATCATCCTGCCCACCTAGCAATTTGAAAGCATGCAAATGTGAGTACATAAATAGATACCACTTCGGTGGGAAGATAACAGCATTCCATGTGCCTTTGGTGGACAGTCATGCTGGCCACATCACCAGGGAAGTGTCTTCGGACACTGCTGGATCCCTTGGCCAAGAAATGGAGATAAGCACCATGTCCTAAAGTCAGGCACAACTGGACAAGAAAACCTTTACCTTTTTAATCTTACGTAGTTTTTTCTCTGGTAATATTACACTAATAACTAGAGCATACAACATTTGCTAGACCAATACTTGAATACAGATCATCAGTCTGGAACTCACATTACGTATCTGATATTATTAACACAGTTGAGAAAGTCCAGAAATATTTCACAAGAAGAATTCTCCACTCCTCTACTCGTTGCAGAATACCTTATGCCACCAGACTCAAAATTTTAGACTTAAAAAAACCTAGAACTACGCTGTCTTTGGTCTGATCTAAGTATAGTATATAAAATCATACATTGCAATGTCCTACCTGTCAATTAATACTTCAGCTTCAACCATAGCAACACAAGAGCAAACAATGGATACAAACTCAAGGTTAATCGCGCCAAACATGATTGCAGGGAATAACTTCAGCAACGGAGTAGTCAATGTCTGGAATACTCTACCTGACTCTGTGGTTTCTTCCCCAAACCCCAAAAACTTTAACCTTAGACTTTCTACCATTGACCTCACCCCTTTCCTAAGAGGTCTGTGGGAGGCATGCATAAGCACATCAATTGTGCCTACTATCCCTGTCCTATTGTTTCTTTTATTTTTTTTGTCTTATATGTATCCATGTATTCATAACTATGTTTTTACTTATACCTATTATCTTGTAAACAATTGACAAAAATAAATAAATAAAATAAAAAATAAAGTGTCAGTAGTAATCATGGTTATCAGTCCGAGTATTATTCCAGCAAGACCAATTAATGCTTCAATCATAGCTTCATGGTCCCTACTTACAAAATGAATTTAACCTCTGTTTGTAAGCACACCATTTTAGTCAGCTCTTCTCCAAGGTTCGTTACAGATGTTCTGACACATAATATGCTCAAAAGTAATTTTGTGATGATTAATATAGAAAAAATGATAGACATGGGGATTGGGGACAAGTTTGTGAAGTTCTCAGGGAAATAGTTTTGGAAGTGGTTTTACATCATTTTGTAGGGCAGAGAGAATGGAGACACCCAAAGTCAACCAGCTGGATCTATAGCTAAGACAGACTGGAACTGTAGCCATGCTGTCCATTCAGATTTACAGTTTTGGCAGACAAAACAATTTCCCTTCATTTCTACAGTGGAAAAAAATAAGAAATAAAAACCTCAAAGGTAATGAAATAAAGGAAACCAATATCTGGTTACAGTGTTTGAAAAAAAAGGATTCTGCGAGAAACGAACAAGTAAAACCTGGGTATGAAATGAATTGGAACTGAATTTATTTGCATTGAGAATTGAACACAATTCACTCAGTAAGAAGACAAAGAACACTGAATGAACAATAGAAAATAGAACAAATCTCTCAAACATTTATGTATCTTTTTAAAAAATGTGCTTCTGTTGTTCAGCTCTCAATCACATTTATTTTCCCTTAACACAATTAACAAGATTCTTTCTACCTCCTAGGTTTTGGTTATTTCTTAAATGTGCTAACCATTCAAATGTATTCAGAAGTTCAATGGGATTTATTCCCAAATGAGTAGAAGATTGCAGCCTATATCCTTCTTGTAAAAGGATATTTCCCTCACATATAATCTTATTTAGAGGATAATTTATACAATTTAGCATGACAATGTTGCAGAAGAACAAACAGTGCATACATTCTGGATCAAAAGAGCTCACTGATTGGATTCAGATTTAGTTCTGCTTAGGGTAGATCTTTTGTAATGGACGGGACTTGATATAGTCACAACTAATTGGCCCATTGATTTCAATCAATCCGCTGAAACATGGCAAATTTGAATCCATTGTTTCTTTCAGGCAGTGTAAGAACTTGTCTATTCCATTGAATTTATGTAAATGACCTTTCATCTGACTTTTGTGTATTGTTTCAATAGAATCATTGGACTGGTTCATCAAAACATTTATCAAAGTCTTCATATTCAGCTCCTGTTCAGTGTGGAAATTCATTCTTGGTAGCTGGATACCCTTTTGTCACTGTTCAAATGGTTGTCAAAATGAATGTTATGAGAGCTAAACTCTTCCTAGTTATAAAATAATTTCTCCTCCTCTGCCTCCTCTTTCTTCTCCTCCTCTTTTTCTTTCCTACTCCTCCTCCTCCTCCTCCTCCTCCTCCTCCTCCTCCTCCCCTCCTTCTCCTCCTCCTCCTCCATCTACTTGCTCCTCTCTCTTCCATTTTCAGCTGAACAATTAAGATAACCTTCATGCCTTTGGGGACCCTTCCAGGAAAATATATAATGAAATATGAAAAAATGTGTATTTTTCACTCACCTGTCCCAGGAACACCTCCTCACCATGAAGACATAGCCCTGCAGTGTTTTGGGGAGGGCAGGTTTGTTAGAATATAGCAAAAATATCTACAAAAAATTGAAATAATGCATTTCATAATACATATCTCTTAGAAATAACTTTCATCACAATCTATTGATTCTTTCTTTCATGTAATCTGGCCAGAAATGCAGCATTAAGTGTAGATATTAAAAAGCCAATTTATTATCATTGCAAACATAAATTGAAAAAATAATGGTCAAGAATAAGAATTATAATGCATGAATAAGATTCTGTGGAACACGCATGTCTCCTCACCCACTAATTTCCAAAACATCTTGGAGATTCACCTAAAACTCTGCTAAGGTTTTGTGGGCTGAGATGAATATCAGATTTTTTTTAGGACTTGGTAATTCTTCATTGCTGCCAGAAACCAGTCTGACATGATATGCACCTTCTATAAATCAGATTTCAAATCAGTTCTCCTGTTCTGCACAGTTCCTCTTGAATCCCTTCCTGGTTTGACAATTTTGACTCATTTTTACATAAATAGAAAATGCGTGACTGTCCTCTGTCGACCAGATACTCTACTTTGATTATCATTTTTCATTCTTGACTTTCATTCTTGACTCTAAGCAGCAGTAGAATCTATAGAATCTCTTCTCCTTACAGGCTGCCCTGAAAAGTAATTTTATCCAAAGGCTCTGAAAGAGGCTAGACAGAAAATTCCTTCTGTGTAGAGTCACACCATAAAAAGCTAAAGCTTTCTCTTGTCCAGTTGTGTTCTGACTCTTTGGATAGTGCTCATCTCTATTTTTTAGCCAAGGGAGCCAGTAGTGCCTGAACATGCTACTGTTACCATGACTATATGTTGAGGCACACAGAATGCTGTTACTTTCCCACCAAAGTGGTACCTATTTATCTACTTACATTTGCATACTTTCAAACAGCTAGTGTTGTGGCCCACTGGTGGCTGATGGAGCTGGCAGCAGAGTCATACAGTAGTGAGGAGTTTGGGGAGGAACCTGGGCCAGTTCTGGAGGCTGAGGAAGGCTCGGACGAGTGCTCTGCATCAGAGGCAGAGATGGGCCAGGGCAGGCTGGCAGTCAGTAGCTGCCTTTGGGCTCAGACAGCAGTAAGGCGGGGGAGCTTCTGGAACCAGTTCCCAGACTATGCATGTGCAGAGCTGCCAAAAGGAAGGAACAATTAAGAACTCAGGGTTGATGTGGGAGTAAGGTGGAAGATGAATGGCCCCTCCCATAGGGATTAAGAGAGGAGCAAAAGGGGAGGGAGCTTTTGCAGGAAACAACAAGTTAATTCGTTCATTTGTTCCAGCCTTCTGGAGATTTGTCTGTGTAACCAGTCCTTCCTTGTCAGCACTGTGTGTGGGACTATTTACCAGGCAGCTTTCCAAGATTGATAAGGTCTGAGCTAATTAGTATAAACAGATCAAACACATAATCAGAGTTTAAAGGGACCTTGTAGGTCATCTAGTCCAACCTCCCACCCAAGCAGTAGACCCTATACGATTTCTGACAAATGGCAGTCCAATCTCTTCTTGAAAGTCTCAAATGATGGTGCTCCCACAACTTCCAAGAGCAAGCTGTTCCATTGGTTGATTGTTCTCACTGTCAGAAAGTTTCTCTTTATTTCCAGGTTAAATCTCACCTTGTTCAGTTTCCATCCAAGTATACNATTGGTTGATTGTTCTCACTGTCAGAAAGTTTCTCTTTATTTCCAGGTTAAATCTCACCTTGTTCAGTTTCCATCCAAGTATACCTTTGCAAGACTGTTTACCAAGCCATTGGCTAAATGTGAATGCACTAAATTCACATTAATTTTAATAAAAGAGTTTTGGCAGGTCTCAGAGTTGGCTTAGTGCTTTTTGGGGAAGCCTAGGGCAGAACAGCTAGTTTGGCAGGAGCTGAGGCCAGGATGGGAGCTCACTCCATCATGCAGTTTTAAAACGGCGCATATTTTCCTCGCTTATGGAATGTTCATTATCTAGGATCCATACCTATCTCTTGAGAAGAATAAATTCCAAAAAAGTGGAGCCACTTATGGAAAAGATATATCATTCTCCTCAGTTCTGCATAGATTCCATTTGGTCAAGGTAGTTTTGCCTGAAACAACTGATACGCCATTAAGGTTTTTGGAAGGAATGACCATCACTTTGAAGTGGGACCAGGAATCTACTCTTGCATGCTTTTATTTCTGTTTCTTATTGCTAATTGAAAATTTTTGGGGGGGCAAAATCAAGGGGTCTTTATGAACCAGAGATAATTGATGTGCTCCAGGCTGTAGGAATCAAAAGCCTGAGGAGATAACTGAAGATAATAAGGATCTTTGGTTAACTTCTTGTTTTTCTCTGCTTCCGTGGATTTACTGAAATGCCGTTCCAGCATCAAGTGACACCTAGATCAATTGTGCCTCAGCAGTGTCATAATTCTGGCTGTCCTTTAAATATAACCACACTCAACATCATGGAAATAATTGGTGGACCTTGTCAATAATAGCCTCACACATTCACACTTGGCTTTAAGCAAGAAATCACATACAAACATACATACATACATACATACATACATACATTTGTTTTTGTAGATTTTCATGGGTACAGGTATGTAGGTCTAGGTGTGTTCTGGTCTTTTCCCATGTAAGATTAAGAGTATCTTGGCAATGTTCTGGCGAGGTCCCACTCACCATCCTCAGGCTGGTGCTTTTGGCTTTGTGCCAGCGCAAGCAGTGTGTGATCGGAGCTGCCATCTCTCTAATACTGGTGGTGGGGGGTGGTGTGCCTCTTGATTGGTTGATGGAGTTGATGTTGGTATAATGGGCTGTGTGATGGCCTTGTGAGTTTTGTTGTGGAGA
>BHFT01027795.1:0-15558 GCA_004320025.1 Laticauda laticaudata
CATGCATAAGCGCACCAACGTGCCTACTGTCCCTGTCCTATTGTTTCTTTTATTTTTCTTATGTGTATCCATGTATTAAGTTATGTTTTTTGTTATACCTATTATCTTGTAAGCAATTGACAAACCAAATAAATAAATAAAATAAATAAGGGTGAGCCTTAAGGGGCAAGTAAAAAGTACTTTCATGCCACAAAACTTTCAGTTGCAATACTTACAACCACAACCGGGATGAGAATTTCCATTGCTGAGCAAGGCGGCTGCTAAAGTGAATCCCACCAGAGTTTACAACCAATTTTGCCAGGGTTAAGCAAATTATTGCAGTTGTTTAAGTGATTCAAGGGCTTGTTAAGTGAATCTGATTTTCCCCATTGACTCTGCTTGCGGGAAATTTGGCTGGGCAAGGTAGCAAGTGGCAATCACGTATTTACAACCGTCAGAACTATGTGCTGGTTGCCAAGCGCCCAAATTTTGATCATGTGACTGTGGGGATGTTGCTACAGTTGGACATGCAAAGTTCAGTGGTTGCAAGCCACCTTTTTCAGTACTGTTGCAATTTTGAAAGGTGGCTAAACGAATGACTGTACGAGAAGTAGCTTTATGTATTTTAAAGCCAACCAGTTGAACCAAGAACCCTGAAACCAGAACTGGCCAGAGTTGAGGGGCTCTGTGCAAAGGTGGTTTTTTTGGAGGGGGAACCCTCAGCCCAAACTTCTGGGAACATCTCTCAGTTTCTCTTCTCACCTGTTCTTTTCCTCTTCCTGGGCCTCCCTCCCTTCCCTCTGTAGGAAGAAAAATCCAATCTGCTTTCGAGCTGGGAGAAAGATGCTGGAAATAAAACGGAGGCTTGATTGGAAAGAAGGACTCTGTTTATTGATGAGAGAACCAACAATAGCATGGAGTTCTGGGACAGCTGACAAATTGGTTTGATGAATACGTGGATTTTTACCGGGTTCTGAGATGTTGCAGGGGGTTGTGCAATGCAGTGAGCCTGGTGCTTTTTGCTACTTGAATGGTGCTGGGTTGATCCTATTAGGTCCTAAAGATCATGTCCTGCTCTTAGAAATTTTTTTTTTGGGGGGGGGAGTTGATGTAAATTCTTACTCCCATCATCTGGACCTGAAGGTGTTTTGTTTGTGAATAGGTTGGCCTGGATCTCTTAATGGGTAAAACATATCCATCTTGAAAGACTTTGGGCATAAGATGGAGGCTTTGAGGGCTGTTTTACACTGTCTTTGTTAAGATTTTTCTCCAATTCTCCCTTGGAGAAATATAAGGGAAGGGAAGGAGAGAGAAGAAGGGAAGGAGAGGGAGAGGGAGGAGGGATAGTAGAGAAGGGAGGGAGGGAGAGAGAAAGGAAGGAGAGAGAAGAAGGGAAGGAGGGAGAGAGGAAGAGGGAGGAGGGATAGAAGAGAAGGGAGGGAGGGAGAGAGAAGAAGGGAAGGAGGGAGAGAGGGAGAGGGAGGAGGGAGGGAGGGAGGGAGGGAGAAGAAGGGAAGGAGAGAGAAGAAGGGAAGGAGGGAGATAGGGAGAGGGAGGGAGGGAGAAACCGCCCCCCCCCCTTCTGCTTCGGCCGGCCAGCAACTTGTCCCCGCTTGCCCGGGTCCTGGCCTCTGATTGGCTGGCGGGCGAAAGTCTCGCCCGGGAAAGGGGGCGAGGACTCCGCGGTGACGTCACGGGGAAACCCCCGGCCGCTGCCTGAGCTCCGGGCGGCCGGGCGGGAGGCGCCTTTTCGGAAGCTGCAGCCAGCCGAGCGGACCCGCCGCGCCGCCTCCCACGCCGGCCTTCCGCAGCGACGCGTCCCCGGGAGCCGAGCCTCCTCGCCCGAGATGATGCCGAGCAAAACGCCGCGCAAGCCCGCGCCGCACAACCCGGCGCCCTCAGGTAACCGGCCGCCGCCGCCGCCGCCGCCCCGTCCCCCGAGCCCCAAGGTGGCTCCCAGGCGGGCCGGGCCTTGGGGAGGCGCCTCTCTCTCCGCCTTCGGGCCCCGGAGGAGCGACCGGGACCCGGCTGGATGATCTCCGGCCGCGCGGGCGAGGAGGCAGCGCTCCCCCGGGGATGGAGGGGGCTCGCGGGCGAAACGGGAGCGCCGGGACCGGTTCCTTCCCCACCGGCCGGTTTCTTCTCCTCGGCTCTTGAACGATTCGCCCCCTTGGCAGAAGGAAGCGGCCGCCGGGACGCGTCCGCCTCTGCGCTCGCAGCCTTCCCGCCTGTCACCTCCACTGCACAAAGAGGGGTTGCAGAATTCATGTCCCATCTGGCCCTTCTCTCCCCGGCTTCTCTCCCAAGATCACCGAGCCGAAGAGAAGCAGGTGGTCCCTGGGCTGGAAGTCGGTCGAGAGCCTCAGTCATCCGCCAGGTCGCGGTTGCCCCAAAGGTGCAGTTTGGTTTTTCTTTTGAAGAGAAGTGAAACGTCTTCAAAAGAAAAACAAACAAACAAACAAGCCAACAAGAAAGTCCGGCTGCCTCCTGAAAAAGCACCTTTGGGAGACCTTGGCTGGTTGCTACAAATCACCTGCCGCCTGGGCTATCGAGGTAAACCCCCACCCCGCCTCTCTGGAAGGGGGCTTTTGCAGTCGATAGTAGACCCCATTATTCAGAAAAAGCCTCAGATTCAATATAGTAGAACAGAGGTCCCCAAACTTGGCAACTTTAGGACTTGCAAACTTCAATTCCCAGAATGCTGGCTGGAGAATTCTGGGAGTTGAAGTCCACAAGTCTTAAAAGTTGCCAAGTTTGGGGAGCCCCCCCCCCCTCCCCCCGTAGTAGAAGGACATTTGACCAGCTCTTCTGTGTGTTCTGGGATGGTTGCCTTTATTACAAACAGAGCAAACCTGGCTGTGGGAGCTTCATCGCTGAAGGCTTTCAAGAAGAGATTGAACTGCCATTTGTCAGAAATGGTGTAGGGTCTGCTGCTTGGGCCAAAGGGGTTGGACTAGATGACCTATACAGTCCCCTATCAACTCTTTTAATCTAACTTGGAGCTCACCATGATTGACTTTTGATGTTCTTGCGTGACTTTATTCTTGGAGATTGTTTTTTTCCCCCTCCCCCATTGGTTTGGGTCTACATTGGCCAGTTGCTAAGACCCAAACAGTCTGAGAATAAGAGGAAGGGGCTCACAGTCTGCTTGGAGAGGCTTTATTATTTGGGGAGGGGAGGGGAGGGGAGGAGAGACAAAGAACTGCAGCTTCTACTGAAGGGAAAGAGAACTTTTTGTGGAAAGTTGTAGAACTTTAAGGACATGAGGAAGTTGCCTTGACATAGAGAGTGTCCCCAACTCAGTGATGTCTGCTCTGCCAGAAGCCCTCAGGGACTTCTGTGTAGGCTCCTTCCAACCTTCTTCCTATCTGATCTCTTAAACAGGAGGTGCTAGGATGGGATCTTCTGCAGGTCGAACCCAGTCCTGCCCCTAATTGGTGTTAGCATAATTTCTACTCTGAATGTTTCAGTGCTTGTTTGCTGTCCATCCTCAACTTCTTGTTAAAGAGAGCTCTAACTCCAACACAAAGAGGTGTGAAGGGTGTCATGTTGACAATTGTCTTCTGGGTAAATTTTTCAGAAGGTACTTTCAGCAGCAACATACCACTAGGATTAGCAGTGATTCCGTTCCCACACACTCATTCAAATCGAAGGACCCCTTATAACCTGAATCCTAGGCTCACCCCTGCCTGAGGACTCTCTTAATTTAACTTTAATTTAACTCAGGGAATCTTAATTTAACTCAGGGAATCTTCTCACCCGCCATTTATTCCCCTGCATTTAACTGAATCGGGAACACACACACACACACAAGAGCATTCTTAGTCGGGATGAGTCCATTAGGGAGGCTGCAAGAAACATGATTGTTTCATCAATGCAAATTGGCAATACCGTGCTTGTCTGTTTTACAGAGTGCTCTGTCGCCATAGCTTTGCAGCTACGCAGAATTGGGGATAAATGGAATCTCCGGCAAAGAATTCTGAACCTTTTCTCCAAGCTCTTCTGCCCAGGAACTTGAAAGAGTCTCTAAGGAGAGAAAAGGAAATCGAAATTTAAAAAAAAAAAACCGCAACAAGAAAGGAAGAAGAAAAAAAAGATGTCTGTGAAGATGAAAACTTTTTTCTACTCGAATTTATGAAAGAGAACACCTCCTGAGGTGGAAGAAATGAAATGTTTAAAGGGTTTTGTTGCTTGTTGTTTCCATCAACAACCACAAAAGCTCCTGTGTAATATTCTCAGATACCATTTCGGGAAGTTTGTGTGAGTGAATGCAAATGGAGCTACTGAGACAGAGGAGAAAACTGGATGTTACTGTTGACTGAATTGGTCCTGGAAGATGAAGGAGCCATTGGAGCTGAAACCGTGTTCAGTGTTGGATATTAAGCATTGTTTCATGTGTAGGGAAAATGATTTTTGGGTGTGGCTTCTGGTTTTCTTGACAAATGCAAATGAGTTCCTCAGTTCTTTTGTTCTTATTTTGGAGTTTGGAAACCTACCTGGAGAAAACCAGGAGAAGTATGTTACATATGAATTTGTTCTGTTGAAATGAATGTAGTTTCTTAGAGGTTCATTTGTTTTATAATTAATTGTATTATATTGCAGTGCCCTTAAATTATGAGTGGAGCTGGGTACGGATAGAATACCAACTTTATAATATATGCCCTATGGGTAAGATGTTTTTACTATATTTATTTTTGTGCGAACTTGTTTTCAGATTATTAACCATGACTAAAGATTCAGGATGAATGTTCAAAACATTCTGCATCAGAGTAGATTTTAACAGGTTGTCAAATTTTCTTCAGTTTTGAAAGTAACAGTATTTTTGGCTTTACAGAATGAATTGGTACATGTTTAGTTATGAGTTAAGAAAACAAAGGTCTGTTTATGCATTATAGGTGATAGATTCCTAACAGTGTTAGAACTATATAAATAATATAAGCTTTAGAAAAGAAAATGCAGATCAAAAGTTACATTAAGATGACAATTTTGGGAATGAAACAATGCTGGTTTTTCACTAAGCAAATGAATTATTCAATGTATGTCAGCTGGATGAAAAATGTCAGAACATTTTAAAAACATGCAGGAGTCATATTCAGTCTAGAAATTCACCTGAGATCTTATCTTGATATGGATCTGTTTTCATACACTAAGTATTGTTTAAGAAGTTGAATTGCACACATAAAAAAAGTATCTACGAGGATCAAGTGCTAATTCTGAAATCAACCACAAAGATTTTCAGCAGATTTGCTAAGTTTGAAACACATTTCTAAGTTGGGGCTCAACAATTTCAGTATTTATTCTGCAACATTCTTTAACATAAAACTCTAAAGATATTTCAGTTAAATTCATAAGTAACTCAGTAGTCTGACCATGGCTACACTAACATATATCAAAATCAGGTTATGTTCCCTAATCATTGCCCAATATTGGTTGAATAAAAATGTAAATAACAAGAATTGTTGGATATATCATCTCAAAGTCAGCCTTCCTTTTTTGTAAACCTCTTCAACGGCTCTTTTTTTTTTTTAAAGTCTTCTTAGCATTACTTTAATTGTGGNCAACGGCTCTTTTTTTTTTTTAAAGTCTTCTTAGCATTACTTTAATTGTGGAATTATGAAGTCTCATTTGAAGGCCATGGTTCTTCAATAAACAGTCCTTGTATTTTTTTTTTAAATTGAGAACAACCAAGGGGAGTCAAAAAAAAATCAAGATGGCAGCTGTCAGAGCTGGGGCAAAACCATTTGTTTTGACTGAGAGATAGCAATATTTTTTTCTGTGCATGTTTTTATATGGGAGTATTGCACACTATATTGTTTTGCTAAGCTTGGGTGAGGGTTAGGGTCAAGAGCATAGTTTACAGCATCTAATCTGTTTCATCTAGTACATTGAACTTTAATGCCAGAATTTTGTTCGGTGGTCATGCTACCTAATAAATCTGGGCCTGGAAGTTAATAACTGGAGCTCATCACATTGGTGAAGATGTGTTTACAGCAAAAGAACCAGTTAGAAGTATTTAAGGAGCACATCCATAGCCATCAGGCTACATTTCTGTGCCAGATTTCTTGCAAATGTCATAACATAGCTTTCTGTAAGAATCATTGTTTTTGTCCATGTCTTAAAAATTATTCCTTCTGTGTGGCGACTGTTAAGCTAATAAACTTTATTTGTTGTTCAAAAAAAATGTGCTTCGGAATATAATTTCCATGGAATTTGAACATGCTTCCTGCCTTTCTGTGATTGCTGATATTATACTCTATTATACATATTTTTTTAAAAAAGTTCAGCTTGCTAGCACATCTGCACGGACTGAGTTGTCAAAAAGAGTCAAGATGGTGGCCAGCATCTTGCCTTGTTTAAGCCTCCTCTTAAATAAAAGACAGCTGCCAGTTTCCCATCAGAAGTGAGGGAGAGGTGTTCAATGCAAGACAACACCTGATATTTGTTTTTTGGGCAGTCGTCTTCAAACTAGAGCAATCTGGAAATGTTGACTTGCTATGGATGTTCCAGCAGATCAAACTTTGGCAGTTTGGCTGCCAAAGAGCTTACTTGTTCTTCAAACACTATCACAGCAGCTCAAATCACTTTCAGGATCATGAAATTACAAATTGTGGTTTGCTTTATCCATCCAGGCAAACATTAATTGAGGCTAGAATCTGACAATCTCTTCCCCAGAACAGAACACTTAAGGAAGGGAGATAACAACTGTGGCAAGAACATTTTTTGGGTGTGTTGATGTTGTTTGCAGAAGACAATAACACCCAGAGGTGGACTGCTGCTGGTTCGCACCGGGATTCTGCACAGTTTATCCCACCACTGGCTGGTCCTGCCCCCAATCATTTTTGGGGCCATTTTCCAGCCCATTTTGGCCATTTTTCAGACCAAAAATTTTGATCATGTGACCATGGGGATGCTGCAATGGTCATTAAATGTGAAAAATGGCCATAAGTCACTTTTTTCCAATGCTGTCATAACTTCAGGTACTTAATGAACCGCTATAAGTCAGCTTACTCTCTGTAGGATGTTGCAAAGTTTTGCAAATGTCGCCCCTGTTTAGTTTACTTTATTGTCATTGCACCTCATGCAATGAAATCGAACACCATCTGCAGTGCACATCATGACCATGAAAATAAACAAACACACATCCTTCACACTCCAGACACTGAACTGAAAACCCCTGATACTGCACCAACACTGCACTATACAGTAGAATTCAATAGAGTTACTGCCCTGGGATACAAGCTATTTTTCAGCCTGTTTGTCCTTGTTTTTATTATCAAATAATTATTTGTTATTCCATTTAAACATGAGGTTTTTGTGGGTTTTGTTTTTTTTTAACTTTCCAGTGAGGCTTGTAAAGAGACCTCAAATGCTCACATCCCCATCAGGTCCTCAATAGCTGAAGTGGTCATAGTATTATTGGCTCTCCAATAGAAGTTCTTAACTTTTTGGGTTTAAAGCAGAAGTCTCCAAACTTGGCAACTGGAAGAGTTGTGGACTTCCACAAGTCCTACAGTTGCCAAGTTTGGGTATCGCTGGCTTAAAGGATGAAATATTTTGTCATACATATTTCATATCAACCCAGCTTGCTTGTGAAATGGCTTCAGTTTCCCACTGAATCCTCTCTGCCCCCCCCCCCCCCNAACGGGCAACACAGAAACAGATCCAAATTCAGAGAGATGAATCACATCTGACACCTCCTATCGGCTGGGCATTTCCTGGTTCCCTGTCATCAAAACAAGAAGTGACTTGCAGTTGAAGTCCAAAATTCAGAAGAAGGAGGCAGGGGGGGGGGGGGGAGAGAGAGAGCTGAAGGGTCCCCCGGACCAGAAAATCTTTCAGAGAATCCCTCAGATACCCAGTTCTGTCCATGCCACCCTGCGGTGTCCAGCTTTCCCCTTCCAGTACTTTCTCTCGCTCTCTCCTCACCAACACAACCTCTTCCACCACTGGTGGGATTCAAATTTTTTTTACTACCGATTCTGTGGGCGTGGCTTGGTAGGCGTGGCTTGGTGGGCATGGTGTGGCTTGGTGGGGAAAGGTACAGGGGAAAGGTACTGCAAAATCTTCATTCCCTCCCCACCCCACCAGAGGTGGTATTCAGCAGGTTCTGACCAGTTCTGGAGAACAGGTAGCGGAAATTTGGAGTAGTTCGGAGAACCGGCCAATCCCACCTCTGACTGGCATCGCCCCCCTCTATTCACTGCCTCCCAAGTCCCAGCTGATTGGCTGGGTCTTCTTTTGTTGCCCTGCCCAGGAGAACGGAGCTGGAAAACAGGTCAGTGGGGTGGGGAGGGAATGGGGATTTTTGCAGTATCCTTCCCCTGCCATGTCCACCAAGCTACGCCCACCAATCCATGCCCACAGAACCAGTAGCAAATTTTTTTGAATTCCACCACTGCATTCCATTGAATTCCATCATTCCATCTACTAACCTGCTTTCCAGATCTGTTCTCCTGTGCAGGGCAACAAAAGAAGACCCAGCTGGGACTTGAGAGGTAGAGAATAGATGGGGGCTGGGCCAGTCAGAGGTGGTATTTGCTGGTTCTCTGAACTACTCAAAATTTCCTCTACTGGTTCTCCAGAACTCTGTCTTCCTCACTCTTTCATGCCCATCGGGACATGATGTGTCAAAAAAAGGGGATGGATGGGGTCACATGGCTGCAGTAGCCCTCTTCACTGTTTAACCCCCTCCTCACAAACACCTGGCAGGGACAGAGTCGAAGTTAAGATAAAGGATAAAAAGGCTACATGGATTTTATTCTCCTAACAGTCGACTTTAGGGGCCAGTGCTCATGGTTGTTTCAAGGCAGGGGTGGGATTGGTGAGAATGTGACTGGCTGGGCATGGCCAACTCAATATCACTCACATCGAGGCATGCATCTCCTCACCTGGCCTCTCATGACTGTGGTGATGCTGCAACAGTCGTAAGTGTGAAAAATGGTCATAAGTCACTTTTTCAATGCCATTGTTACTTTGAATGGT
This sequence comes from Laticauda laticaudata, assembly GCA_004320025.1. Taxonomy (NCBI): domain Eukaryota; kingdom Metazoa; phylum Chordata; class Lepidosauria; order Squamata; family Elapidae; genus Laticauda; species Laticauda laticaudata. Next base: position 8,962 of record BHFT01027795.1, read on the forward strand.
CACTCCACACAAGCAAAATACCAGCAAAGGAGGGAAAAAATACTCCAGAGAAATTCCTGAGACAGGAAGTCTAGTCCTGCCAAGAATGTAATAAGGGTTAACAGAGAGGCAGTTTCTGTAAGCAACACCAGAATGTTTCCTTCCTGCCTTCCATACAGGATTAGGCCAGTAATTTCTTCTAACAACCGGTTCTCCAAACTGCTTAGGATGTTAACAACCGGTTCTAGCAAATAGGTGCAAACTGGAAGAATCCCACCCCTGTTTCAAGGCCTTTGAGCCAACACAGCCTGAAGATATTTCTGTGGTCACATGGGAACCATGACATCACGCAGCAGGGTAGAGTGTGCAGCAAAACACGGAGTGCTATTATCTTCCCACTGAAGAGCTCCCTGTTTATTTACTCATATTTGCATGCTTTTGAAAGGCTAGATTGGCAGGAGCTGGGGAAAATAACAGGAGTTCTCCCCATCATGCGGTACTCAGGTCTCAAACCTGGCCTGTCAGTTTTCCAGCTGACATGCTCAGCCTCTTCACCACTTGGCCATTGGACCACCTTCAGAAGGCTCCTCGGGAATTATTTATATTGGAATTATCTTGGAAGCAGTGGTCATATTCCTCTTGGCAATTGTTTTGCAAATGCATGAGTCACTGGGTTGTCCTTTTGTCAGGGCAACCAGAACTTAAAATCCTCTTCACTTGAATTGGGGGTACCCTGCCTGACCAAGCAGCCTTATGTAATGGCACACGGGAAAGACCTTGGGAGACTGGGAAAATTGTGGCTGCCTAGGGAACCTCAGATAAGAGACAGCATAGCCTGTGTTGTAATTCCCCATGAGAGAATGATAACAGGGAGACGTATAGAGAGTAGTGTTGGAATAATACACACACAGTACACAGATACACTGTACAGTTAATGAAGGTTTTTACTTCCAGAAAGGTTTAAGCAAAGTTCAAAATAGGCAGTCCAAAAATCATTCACAGGTTAATCAGCCAGTTTTTCAATCCAGGGATATTCCAGTCACAAAGTCCAGTGTCAAAAACAGTTAAGTATCAGACTTACATTAAATCCAGTAATATCAGTCAATTTGGAAAAATGGAGCAATAGCAATACTTTCCAACAGAAGGAAATAAAGATAGACTGTTCTCTTCTGAGACTCAGACTAAAACAACCCAGGTTTCTGGCTTCATCTTATGGCCTTTTGAAAAACCACACCCAATTTCATGCTCTTGCATTCCCTTAAAGAGATAGTACTAAAATGTTTATCCTGGTTTATATATTTCTAACCCAAATACCTGTTAGGAGTCTCATATTCCTAACAGCCTGCAGCTGCATCATGGGTGGGAGGAAAGGTACAGAAGAGACCCTCCCTAGTTTCTCAGGCTGTAAAGGAGACAGTGGGAGATTTGTACTTTCATGCTTGCAAGAGTCTGTTAATGTAGCTTTACAAATGAATAAACTGAGCTTATCTGGCATACCTAGTAAGGCTGACACCTGAAAGTCCCAGCTCCAGCACAGCTGGAAATTCTTAGTGGGGCAAGTCTTGGTTTATTGCAAGGGTCTTCAAACTTGGCAGCTTTAAGACTTGTGGTGAAGTTGAGGGTCTTAAGGACTCGATTGTACTGACCTCGAGGAATTCTGGAAGTTGAAGTCCACAAGTCTTAAAGTCCACAAGTTTACTGGTTCTTCAAATGCAATCCCCCTTAGAAAGGAATATTTATAGCTTAGGGTTGAACTATGGGGTCTCTTGTGTTCTCTGAGCTTGATTATTTTCTTGCAGACATTTCATTACCAAACCAGGTAATATATCATTAGTGCAAGAAGCAAGTGGGGTTTGTTCTCATTTTTATATTTTAGGGACATGCCCTGTTGATGCCCCTTCCCCCACAAAAGGACCAAGCCCTTGTTATTGGTCTGGTCAGAAAAGACAGTGGGATGGTCCTTCCTTAATCTACCTGCCATTGTTTTCAAAGGAGTTCATTGACCTGTTCTGATGTTGGGACAGCTACTATGCTCTGTAGTTTCCTGTTTTCTGTGGTATTGGTTCAAACTGCAACCAATTCGGGTTGTTTTCGCTTCCTGCTTTGGCACTGTTTGTGGCTGGAGAATTCAGGAGCAGCTGATAAGTGTGTTTCTCTGAGACACTTCCTCCTCCCTCCCTCCCTCCCTCCCTCCCATCACTGAATAAACAGGAATTAACATGGAGATGACCCTTCAGCTAGCCACACCTTACACTGAATAGGGTATAAATATTCCCTGTTGCTTTAATAGCCACATTGTGTCATGCTTCTCACAACTGTGAGCTCCAGTGCCTTAGATATGACTCAGTGCATAACCTGCTACTTCAGAGTCAATTGGCAGGTACCTTCAGGCAGGGCTTGTGTCTCATTTTTGTGTCTCGTGTCTGTGGCCCACATTCCTCATCTGGTGAGATGAGCCCTGTTGTGGGTGTTCATGTGTTGAACTAGCACAGTATAGAGCAGGAGTAGGCAACTATGGCCCTTTTATAATGTGTGGACTTCAAATCCCAGTATTCCCGAGCCAGCCATGTTGGCTTGGGAATTCTGGGAGTTGAGGTCCACATGTCAAAAAAGGGCCCTAGTTTCTCACCTCTGATATAGAGGGTGAGAGTAGAATCTGACTAGGGGAGTGAACAACTACTCACAGGGTTATTGGTACAGGAGAAAACAGAAAGTGAGGTCCCCACTTTGGTTCCTGAAGAAAATAGAATATAAAGCAGTGTTTTTTAAACTTGGCAACTTTAAGATGAGTGGACTTCAACTCCCAGAATTTATCATCCAATATGGGGGTTGAGGAATTCTGGAAGTTGAAGTCCACTCATTTTAAAGTTGCCAAGTGTGTGTGTGGGGGAATGAAATAAAGCAACCAACTCTCTCCCACCTCCCAAAAAGAGTATGATATTGTATCATAGTGATATTCCTGTGTGTATATTAAAAGCTGCAGATTTTCACACACCCTACCCCATTGCTTGCACATCACAAGGCAAATTGCCAGTGTACTGAAGCAGCAAGATTCAAACAGCAGCAGCAACACCAATGATAAAGACATCTAATTACTGGATTTATAGGCTCTTCAAATCTTGAGAAATGTTGGCTTAAGAATGATGGTTCAAAAATCTTCTGGATTTTTTCCTGGACTTTGGCCACTAACTGAAACACCTTGCTGGTTCTAAGATACCGAGGGGAGGGTGAAGTTTGCAGGAAGAAAATATCTATGTGGTGTTTTTTTTTTCCCTAGGAAGAATGGAAAAAGTACAGGGTGTAATCTGAGAATTTGGGCTGAGGAGGTATAGTGCCCAAAAAAAGAGGAAGAAGAGAGGATTGCAACATTTGTAAAGGCTCTCTTGCATCATCCTGTTTTATTGTGTCCTACTAGTTGCAGAAAAATGCACAGCAAACTTTTGAAAAACTGTTTTATGGTTATCTTTGCATGCCATGAGAGAGAGAGAGAGAGAGAGAGAGAGAGAGAGCAAAAGGAAGAAGAAGCAAAAAAGAAAGAGAAAAAAACAAAAATAAGAAGGAAGAAGAAAGAAAGAAAGAAAGAAAGAAAGAAAGAAAGAAAGAAAGAAAGAAAGAAAGAAAGAAAGAAAGAAAGAAAGGCTATTTGTAGCCTGGGAGTTATTTTAAAAAATTGTTTTCCCAAAGGTCTCTGTACTGTATGTCTAAAAACAACATCAAAGTAGCAAAAGAATATGGAAAATAATGACACAACAGCTTAGTTAATTCAGGAGAGAAGACTTTCACCTGAGCCAGAGATATGACTACTTGCAATACCGGTTTTTCCTCTCCGCTCAGCTTCACCCAGAGTGCAATTCTCAGCCGTTTTAGTCAACTGAGCCCCAGCAGGGGAAAAAAAGCTGTTCAGCGGTATCTGAGATCAAAAGTCAAGACATTGGTGCAACTGAAGCTCCATTTTCTTTTTATGCATCTTGTATGTGTGTGATGCACATTAAATCCATGTAGAATTTCGATGGTGACATCACAACCACCTCCCTGACTTTTTCCTACCATATCCTGGAGGCATCCTTACTGGCTGTCTTCGTGTGTTGAAAGAATGAAGGATCCCTCACCACCCTACATCAGCCTCCTCTCAACACTTCAACCTTCCAGAAGCTTTGGAATGACTGTTATTTAATTTTTTGTCAATTGCAAGGAGATTGAGATTTAGATTTAGGTTTAGATTTAGTTTTAGATTGACTGTTTCCAAGTATGATTTGATTGTTGATTATACCATATGACTGTCATTAAGTGTTTGTACGTCATGATTCTTGATTCTTAATGAATGTACCTTTTCTTTATGTATACTGAGCTTATTTACACCAAGACAAATTCCTTGTGTGTCCAATCACAGTTGGCCAATAAAGTATTCTACATTCTTGATAGATAGATAGATAGATAGATAGATAGATAGATAGATAGATAGATAAATTGGCAGCCATAAAGATGGGAAGGAAGGTCCACAACTGAATAAAAAGCAGCCAGATCTTTGCACTGTTGTGTATGATTGAACTCTTGACTTTCTTCACAACCCATGCAGTCACTGCTGATAGTTTAATGAAAAGAAGGAATAGGAGTGATATGATAGTGTGCCAATATTTTAGGGGCTGCCACAAAGAAGAGGGAGTCAAACTATTCTCCTAAGCAACCTTAGAAAGACTTGCCTAGGATTAGGCAAGAATGGGTGATACTAAAGAATTTGCACATATATGAAGCCTGGACTGGAGGCTAAAACATATAAAGAATGGTTGCTGGAACTGGGCATGTCTAGTTTAATGAAAAGAAGGACGAGGGGTGACTTGATAGCAGTCTTCCAATATCTCAGGGGTTGCCACAAAGAAGAGGGAGTCAAGCTATTCTCAAAAGCAGGACTGAAGGCAAGACAAGAAGCAATGCATGAAAAGTAATCAAGGAGAGAAGCAACCTAGAACTAAAGAGAAACTTCCCGACAGAACAATTAATCAGTGGAACAACTTGCCTCCAGAAGCTGTGGGTGTTCTTAAGAAGGTCTTCTTAAGAAGGTCTTCTTAAGATTTTTAAGAAGAGATTGGATAAACTTTTGTCTGAAATAGTATAGGGTCTCCTGTCTGAGCAGGGAGCTGGACTAGAAGACCACCAAGGTCCCTTCCAACTGTCCACCCTGGAGTAAACCTTAATCTGGTGTTTTGTAGCCTAAATATAACATTTTCCTGTGGGATCCAAGGACGTTTCAGTAGGTGACTGGAAAGAGGAGCAATAGATTAACCAAGCAATCAGCCAGCACCTCTATTGGACAATGTGATGGATGACTTGGGGGAAGGGGGGAATTTTCATTTTTATCTGGGTGAAAACCAGGAATTGGGAACTTTCAGAGTCAGTTTTCATCAGTTGTATCAATATGATGTATCCAACAAATTGTTCTTTAAGGAATCTAGCTGCCAACTCTGTTATTCAATTGTCTTCAACTTTCTCCTGCTTCCACAAGGTGTTTTGCTTATTATTCTCTGGATGGTATAAAGCAGAGAGTAACTCCACAAAACATCCATAACAAAGTCTTTTTTATTGGTACATCAGGTATCCTCATAACTCACATTTATGATGAAGTTCTTCTTAATGTCCAATCCTTTGCATATCTGTCTTGTAGTGTAGAAAGATAAAAAGGTCTCAACCCTATGATGATTGAAGCATGGTATGATATGGTGGTTTCAGGCAAGAGTGAGAGAGCCTTCTCCAACCCAACAAGGATCAATATAGTGACCAGTCAGGATTACAGATTTGTTCACGTGACATGGACTACATTTCCCAGGATAACTTTAACTACATTTACCATGATTAAGGGGACAGCTCACAATTCCTAAGTAACTATCTCAAATCCCATTAACTCTAAACTGTCTGGACAGCACACAAGGCATGGGTGCTCTTGATATAAATTGCTGCATTATAGTGAAGTCTTTGATACAGAGATAGATGCAGATTAAGTTAATAGTACTGCATGAAACAAATGAACCTCGTGCAATGTAGTAGAAACAGTTCCCAACCATGTTTTTCAAGTATGGATGGTGGGCCAATGCTTTAAAGCAACTGCAGCTTTTTGGAATCAAATCCTAAGCAGTGCAAAACTCTTTATCACTGTCAGCCATACCAGGTAAACCAGACAAGAAACAAGTTTACCTGAGTTGATTGTATTTTATTGTAAGCCACATTGACAGACTGGTGCAAGCTTCCCCCCATCACTTGGATTGATGCATTAGAGTGGTTCCTTCCTCTTTCTCTGTCTGTTAAGTGACTGCAGGCTCCTCCCTCTCCTGTCTGATGGTTACCTAGGCAACATCTCTTCCTGTTGTCCTCCAAGGACATCCATACATTCCATTATAGTGATGGATCCACTAGGATGGGTCAAAATCTGCAAGATGGCAGATGTGGCCATTGATTGACTACCTACCTCCCCAATACTGTACATGAGTATAATTGATCTGAACTGTGACTCAGAAAATTATTTATTCCCTGTCTCAGGCCTCTTGTTATAAATACTGGTGGTGGGGGCTGGTGTGCTGGGCTGGTTGGCTGCGCTGCTGCTTCTTGATTGGTTGATGGAGTTGATGT
>BHFT01027796.1:0-32892 GCA_004320025.1 Laticauda laticaudata
GATATCTTTTCTCTAATTTAAAGAGTCTAAGTATTTCTTTCCTGGATTTTGAATGGAGCTCCACCTGACAAGCAAAGATAACCTTTATTAGTAAATGTCTTAAGAAAACTGTATGACTTTACTAAAAACGCAAAATGAACCAAGTAAAGTGTCTTAAGCAAAGATAAAATGAACAGGTAACAACTCAGTCTATGGCACTCTTTTCAGTCACTCTGAGGCATGTCCATGCTCTCAGGTGTCAAGCAGCCAAGGACTGTGGAGGTGGCTGTGGTGGGAGTGCTGGTCTGAGGCAGCATTGGGGTGCTTGGCCCCGAGAGTACAACAGGGGATTGTGTGTTGAGGAAGCTCTCAGAGAGCTGACTCAGTCCCGTGACGTTGAGAAGCCCTTCATCAAGGACATGGGATGTCAGGCCCAATACTGATGACAGATTGTCCATTGAGGGGCTTGGCTGTGGCATGGAGGAAGGAAGAGTGTAGTGGGGCTGTCTGGTCTGCAATTGGGTGAGGTTAGGCATCTTTGGAATGACATGAACCTGAGCCTGGACTGAGAAGTTCTGCCTCTGCTGTGGGAAGTCTGGTACTCGTAGCCTTGGCAGGTGAGGGGCTGTTGAAAGCCATGGAAGGGCTGTGACATTGGCTGGTGGAGGAATAGACCTCTGGGCCGGAGCAGGTTCAGCTGGGCCTTGAGGGTTGTGCAGAAGTGCTGAAATCTTCTGCTTATCACCTTGTACTGGGCCTCGGACAGGTCCATGAGGATCTGGCTCAAGTTGGTGATGAAGGGCTTACAGTTCGAGGATGGTATGTCGCTGTGGACCAGCTGAGAGAGAAGATCTGTGCTGGTTTTGATTCTGTCCCTGATCTCCAACAGGACAGTGTGGCTCTGGCCCTCCAGTATGCCTCTCTGCCTGCTTTCTGTGGAAGTGGAACTGGGTGTGGGTGTGGGTTGGTCTCTGGTGGCTGCCGCTTCTTCCTCCATTTGTGACAGGGGATCCTCCATGTCCTNCATCCTGTGGAGCTGGGCGTAGGGGTGGGGGTGGGTTGGTCTCTGGTGGCTGCCGCTTCTTGCTCCATTTGTGACAGGGGATCCTCCACGTCCTCTGGCATGGGGAGTGCAGCTGTCGGGGGGGTCTCTGCCATGGGGCCCTCCGAGGACACCTGCCTGGACAGTGTTGCTGTCTCCTGGCTGGAAGAGGGCTGGCTGTCTGTGGGCTGTCTATGGGCTGTCTGAGGGAGAGGAGCTGTCTGAGGGAGAGGAGCTTTATATCTGTGGAGCTGATGCAATTCATACTCCCCGCATGCGCAGTGAACACTTTGCATCCTCTATGCATCCGCTATGCATCCACTTTGCTTCCTATAGGCGTCCGTGATGCATCCGCATCATCTGCTATGCATCCGCTCCTTCTGCTATGCGTCCGCTTCGCAATTCTCCCCTGGAAGCCCTTCGGATGTGTCATCCACTTCCATCAGCTGTCATCTTTTAGGCTTCCTACAAACATCCGTTTAACATCCCCGCTACATACTACCCCCATCTGTTCCTTTCCGTTCTTTGCCATTCTGTTTATGCAAATTTGGGGCACTTTTTGGAGTGAATGTTTAGTTTTTTTAAAAAAAATAATAAGGAATATTATTTCACAGCCATGTATTATTTAAAATTTCTTTTCCACAACATGGGACACTTTAAATATATTTTTAAAAAATTATGGAAGTTCTAGTCAGGCTGATACAATTTTTATTTCCAGTCCTTGGACAAACATGTCTTCTGCAATTTTGCAGATGTTCTTGGTCATGTTGAGATTAAAATAAATGGATATTGGAGGTGGGGGGTAATGAAGAAGAAATCCTTGGTGAAGTGCTATAATTGCACATGATCATATTATTGAATAGATCCAAGGATGTAAACAGTAAGTGCCTTATCTGTGCTATTTTTTTTCTCTAGGCTGCAGCTATACTAGTGTCTGGTATTTCAGTATGCAATATAAATGATCTTCCAATGAGTTTTTTTTCAAACAGGAAGGACCAGCAAGTATAGAGATTGAAAAGCTGTAAAATATTTGCTTTAATGTATGATGCAGACTGGCAGTGCTATCTGATCATTTCAATTCAAAAATCATCCATTGAGTTCAACAGGAATTACTCCCAGTCAAGTGGATGTAGACATGCATTGTTAAATCAATAATAATGTTGAAACATTTGAGGAGTTTTATTTGGTTTATAAAACAACATTTTATTATATACTTTTTTCAATACAAATTTATTTAATAAAAATGAAATAGTTTTTTTAAGTTCTTCATCCTGCATTAGAAGAATATGTCCAGAGATATATTCATTATCCTATTTTCTAATAAGAATGTGTGAAGACATTTGTAGACATAAATTCTCCAGAACAATGTAGGAAGTAATTAACATGAACAATGAGTTCAGGAAAAGAAGGCTTGCTTATATCCCTACACTAACATTCTAAAAACTCAAAACAATTTAGTGTCTTATTGCTAAAGCATAGTTCACTGTCTGCAGTATTAAATCACACAATTAGTTTTATAGGATTTACTGCTCCGAGCAGAAACTGAAGGAAGGATAAACTGGGAAGTTTATCGCACATGCTCCTTGGATGTTCCAATGCAAAGACCCTCTTCAGTGTTACAGAAGGATATGTCCAGAGAAGGAGAACATTTTAGAACAACTGTATTTGAAAGTAGCCTAATCCAGCTAGTTAAAAATATTGTTAAGGATTGTTTGCTTAGTACTGAGAATTTTAGTGCTTTTTTAATCATGTTGCACTTTGGCATTATCTCTCTTAGTATTTCATTTTTGTTGATGGGCTTTTTTTTTTTAATTTGGGGATTTTTAAATGCATTTGAAAACTACCTGTGAAGCATTATGAATTTCTTTTCTTTTTTTTAAAAGCACATTAGTTAGTATTTCATTGCCTAATGGAAGAGATTGTATTAATGTATTAAATAACTAGCATTGTTTAAATCCTTCATTCCAGTAACTGGGAAACCATAAGAAATCAAACAGTGCTGTTTGTTGGATAAGGAGCAGAGGGATTAAGTCATGAAGCATTTTAGTTTGCACTGTCAGTGTTATTTTATGTGCTTATATTGTGTGTTTGTTTTTCTAAGCCACCTAGAGTCTGCTGGAGTGGACAGTCATAACAAATGTACAAGGAACAGTAGGTGGAGGAGGTGATGGTGGCTCACTGGGTAATTTAGGACATTCATAAGCACTCAGCCCAATGTATTTCACAAGGTTGTCTCAGGATCCAGTGCTTTTCTTTTTCAAAATAAAGAAACAGCTATTCATTGTGATGTATTTTGCACAAACTGAAGTGGTGGCACTGATGTCATGATGATGTGGTGCTGTTTTATCTTTTGCCCTTCTTCTCAACTTGCTCCTGAGGATGCTTCTATGAGGAGAAACAAATAGAAAATGATGTTCCCCGGAGTTCCTGGACTATATAATTAACAAATAAATTAAAATATCCAAGTTTTCAGATTAATTCTATGTGATGTCAGTATGTGGCTTTCCAGAGATATCCAACAAATGTTTGTATCTACAGGTGGCAGTAAATTATCAAGAAGTTACCTTCGTTCCCAGAAATAAATCAAGTACAAACAGTCCTATTTGAAGACCATTTTCTTAGTGATGATTTAAAGTTAGAATGGTGCTGAATAATAGGAATTTCCAATAGGTCCTTGTAGTTATGGCCACTGCCATGTCCCTGTAGTGACACAATCACAAGCTGGGCAATTGGCTCAGAATTATGACATTGCAGCATCCTGTGATCATACAATCACCATTTATGATGTTCACTGCCAGCTTCTGATAAGCAAAAAGGACAAAAAAGCTACACCCTACTCCACTTGCTTCCCATCCAATGTAGCACTACCAATCATCACCTTCCTCTGACAGCCCACTTTCCCTTCCTTCCAGTTCTTAACCAAGCACCTGCAGTGAGTTGTCCTACGGCAAATTTATGGTGCTGAGATGTCATGTAAAGAGATGGCAGTAGCGAGTTGGCAGTAAGGAGTTGTGATGAGAAGGCTTTCCCCTGCAGGCCATATTGAGTTAGCAGCGTCAAATCATCATAAACCCCTTTCACTCTGTCCAGTTAATGACCCATGCAGTCACTAAACCACTGCAACTGGGAGACCTGTGATAGTCATCATTGAACAAGGGGATCACATGAGCATTTCACTTAACAATTGTTTGGCTCAGTGATAAAATTTTGGTCCTAAATGTGATAATCAGTGGAGCACCATCTGTATATTCATTTTAACATTCTGAACTTCTTCTCCCTAGGGATTTCCTTTGATTTTTTTAATTTGGAAATTATAGAAACTTTATCAAAGAAGAACTAATAAAGGAGAGTAATTCAATATACCAATAATGTATTATGGTTATACACAACAGGTGTCCTTCTGATTCAATCTATTGTAGTCTAGCTGGGACTTTGATCAGTCATAATGAGCATGGAAAAGTTTCATAATGAGCATGGAAAAGTTTTGTTATGATTCCTTTTTTGCCGCAACTTCTATCCCACCTTCTGAGTTATTACGGTTCATCCAACTCTTAAATATTCAATTCACACATCAGCTTTTTATGACAAAAATATGGTGCTAATATTTACAGCTATTCATTCAAATTCCCTTCCCTCAATCCAGAGGCACATTTGTTTATGGTTTGATTGTCTGTCTATCTATCTATCTATCTATCTATCTATCTATCTATCTATCTATCTATCTATCTATCTATCTATCTACATTTATACCCAATCCATTTTAAAGACACTTCTAGACACTTTACATAAAATCTTTAAAAAAAAAAAAACCTAACCGGGGGGGGAGGAATAAATTTTAAAATAAAACATCTAGCTATTCTAATCTAGAAGTATCTAAATCATTAAACCTTTTACCTCTTGCCAGCAGCATTACTATCTAATTGTAATTCCATCTGATAAAATTTATACACAGAGACCAAATCCCACTGATTTTGACAAGCGTGTAGGTGTGCATTTGTACTGAAATGACCTAAGGGTACTTCAAGGCCATGCAATATTAATTTAAAATATGCAGGGGAAGAAAAGTTAAAACTGAGACTGATCTAGAAGAACTATTTCTAAGTGGCATGGGGGAAACAGTTAGGATAGTATAAAGTGCTTTTAAGTCCAGTGATATATCACATTACTAATCTAATTCTTTTTCAGTTAAAGAGCTTTCAGCCTTTTGCGTAGTTTATGTTATCAATGTTACCCTTATTATGGCACTTTGTTTAATCAAGAATAAAATGATACAATGTCTAATTTAACATTTGATGTTCTTTTCAATCAAATAATAAGTATGATTTCAGTGCAGTTTTTGTCTTCTGTTAAGGAAAATATAGCTGTCTACATATAAAATGACCAATAAGCTACTGAAGTCTTTGAACAAAGCACCACTTGGAGGCTGCACAAAGCAGTCAGTTCCTACTTTTAATAGGCAAAGCATAGCTGCTGTCCCAGAAGGGACTTTGATGCTCACGTGAAACAAGCATAGAAGTCTGTTCAAGCTACTGGAAGTTTTGAGGGGTCTGTCAGAATGATGCAAAGCAACCTGGCAAGATGAATTATATCATGATACAGCTTCAATAAAGCTAATAGCATGGCTTCTATGACACAAAGTGCCTGGTTCGAATGTCATAGATATTTTACTTTGCTTCACTTCTCTTTGTTTCACTTTATTATTTTCACATTCCTGAACTATCCATATCCTTCAGATATATACAGGTGGCAGCATATGAGAATTGTAGTAATGGAGACACACTATGATGCATAGGATAAGTACAGGAACTTCTCATAAACTGGACTATAAAAGCCAGTTTATCCTACTGCTACTTAGATTATATACCACTATTCCAGGAAGAATGTTGTGTGTTTGTCATCTGTGTTACAGTGAGCAATCTTTGAGTCAGAACTTAGTGAATAGTTTGGTTTTCCTGAATGTTTATTTATTTATTTATTATTAATAATAATAATAATAATTTCTAATTATTTAGTTATTTGTCAAACTTGTATAACCACACATCGCACCTAAGGCGACTCTGCACAAACAATTTGTAGGTAATGTACCAGTGTATAAAATCTTCAGTTAGACTCTTTCATCTTACCCAATCCAGCTCATTTTTTAAACCAAACATAGCCTCACTTAAGTTCTCCTACTGCCAGTATCTAGATGTCATTCTGCTTCCTGGGCATTCTAGGTACCATTCCTATATACTGCTGAAAATTTTGCTGGAGAGATAAGGTAGTGGACATTTTCTGGGATAGGCTTTAGTCTAACATCCAGTTTTGTCACAATTTTCTTCCTGTTACTCTTCTATTCTCCTTTGCTTTTTGTTTGGGTGTTTTTTAATTTTTGACCCTCTGTTGTGTCTCCAAGCTATTTCTCTTTTTGAAGTTTGATTTTCTCCTTGGCATCTGCATCCCCAACTATGGCCTTTTTGCCAAACTCAGCAATATCTTTGCTTGGCATCTTTTGGGCTCTTGAACAGTTAACTTTTCAATCAATTAAACTGCTCCTCACATTGAAGGTATTCATGAATATAAAACTGGGACATACTTGCAATAACTGTTTTACTCTTTCTTCCGTCATTTATTTGACATGTAAGCCCAATAATCTTGGCCATAAGCTTCTAACTCCTTTTGCAAAGTTATATATGCATTTCCCCCTCTACCCATTCATGATTCTATTAGGTTGGTATTAACTTTTAGCAACCACACTGTCAGGCCCAAACCCAGAATGATGAGAGTACAATCCTTTATTTATTTACATCTAATAGACAAAATCTTACCATAATAAAGCTGTAACTTTCTAAACTTAGATATATCCTGAAATTCTTCTCCACTCCTCTAGCTTAGAACTGTATGAACACTTGATCCAAGTATTTTAATGGAAAAGTTGAGTTGTCAAAACCGTCCTTCTCAGCTGATGCAGATGTATTCTCCATCATATGCATAGATCTGTCCCCAGATCTTCCAATGGTAAATCCATTGCTGCTGAAACTGAGTCTATCCACCTTCCTGCAGGTCATTCTTTTTCTATCCTGCTATCATTTCCAAAATTATAAATTTCTCAAGAAATTGACACTGACATTTCTGTTTGTACTCCTAACTCTATTTTAGATTTTAGAAAAGAATTATGGAAATTTGCCCTTGAACTAATAAACACAGTCCAGTAAGACTATGTTTATCAGCCCACACTGTTCTTTATTAAATTCATAGTTCTTTAACATCAGAAACTCTTACTTATTTAATTAGGGCATCTGTTGGAACCCTGGTAACTAGCTTTTACTTCAGTTCCGGTTTTCTTTCATTCTTCTTGCTTGAGATTTCTATAATGGCTTCTTAAGTGTCCATGTCTAAAGCCACCCCATTCCTGGCCATTCCTTTCTGTCCTATTAGAACTTTATAGGTGAGAACAAATAATTTTTATTCTCTTCTTTCCTACACAAACTAGCAGAAATATTAATTTATTATGAAAATATGCATGAAAATATAGATATGTGATAAACAGGAAAAAAGCCATTGGAACTGCAAGTGCATCATAGAACCTTTTAAATATTTTTTTTTCTACAAATGCCTGTCAAACCTGTTCAAAAGTGAAATAAATAAACATTTACATGATCTTCATACAACACACCTGCTAGATTAACCTAATCAGAAAGCATGTGAAAACATGGACAAGATAATATAAATTATCTATATCTACATGTTGATTAAATAGAATAATGAACCACTCATATTAATGAACATTTGCAGAATAGTGAACAGGATAGTGTAATACGAAGCAGACATATTCATTTTTAATATTTCTTTACAAGAGAGAGAGGAAATGTTATGTAAATTAAAAATCACTATAGCAGTGTTTTTGCTTCCTTAAAGGCTTTAGCTGATAATTATCTTTCTGTGTCTTGTGAACTGCTAATGTTTCCATAACTTTTGTAGCAGTGAAAAAAATATACAGTTTCCATATACTGGTGATAATGCTCCCTATCTAACATTTCAACAAATATAGTCAGCAGACAACTGGCGTGAATAAGCCATTATAATAACAGAAGGAAGCAGTTGAAACAAATGCTATTTGTATCTATAAAATGACCTATTGTGTCATTGCATCAGTTATGTCATCATTTCAGAGATATTTACTCACCTAAAAAGATCAATAGAAAGACCATGGGTGGGCAAAACAATAGCTGGAATGAGTGAGATTTTGAACTTCCTATTGGCTTCTCCACTGATTTTGCTTGTGGGAAGCTTGCAGGGAGAAAGTTAATGGGTAAGCCAGCAGGAATGTTAGCAAACTGTTCAGGTAAGTTCCTCCACCATATACCCTACTTAATACCCTCTTCCAGTTGTTCTGGGCTCATGCTGCATGAGTCACTCATGAACCTGAGCACACCCATCCTGATCCATGCAGTGTCCTAAAATATACCCCCCAATCCAGCTGTGCCTCCATGTATCACCAACCAGCATCCTCATGTAACCATCCCAACTAGCACTACCCTCTCATGCACTGTCCCTGACCCTTGCTGGGCTTCTTGGGAACCCCCTGGCAACCCTGTGCACTCGCCTTAACCTTTGCTGCATCCCTCATACATCTACTCATTCACTCCTCACCTGGCAACAGACTTGGACTTGCAAATTCTTGCTGGTTTCTGCACAGACTTTGCTTGTGAAAAGCTTGCAAGAGAAAGTCAATGGAAAGCCAGCAGGGGAAATTGCAAGTTGCTTGGGTAAGTCTCCTGCTTCTGAATTATACTGGAAGTAAGTGACCTGATTCTCCCAAATTGGATTTCTCAAGAAATGAGCTCGGTATTCTGTCAAGAACTTGGAAAGGGAACCTCAATAATTTAGGTGAGCTCAAATGTACAAGACAGCTTAATACAGAGCAATGATTGAGTCTGTCATCTGCACCTCTATAACTGTCTGGTTTGGTTGGTTCTGTAACCCAATAGGACAGACACAGACTTCAGAGAGTAATTAGGACTGCAGAAAAAAAAACAGTTACTACCAACCTGCCTTCAATCGAGGACCTGTGTACTGAGTCAAAAAGAGGGTTGTGAAAATATTTACAGACCCCTTACATCCTGGACATAAACTATTTCAACTCCTTCCCTCAAATAGACACTATAGAGCATTGCACACCAGAACAACTAGACACAGGAACAGTTTTTTCCTGAAAGCCATCACTCTGCTAAACAAATAATCCCCTCAATCCTGGTCAACTATTACAAAGTCTGCACTATTGCTATTAATCTTCTCATCACTCTGTATTGCCCATCCCCTCCCATTTGTGACTGTATGATTGTAACTTTGTTGCTTGTATCCTTACGTTCTATATTGACTGTTTCCTAGTATGATTTTATTGCTTATTGTACCCTATGACTATCATTAAGTGTCATACCTTATGATTCTTGACTCCTAATGAATATATCTTTTCTTTTATGTGTACTGAGAGTATTTACACCAAGACAAATTCCTTGTGTGTCCAATCACACTTGGCCAATAATGCTATTCTATTCTATTCTATTCTATTCTATTCTGTTCTGTTCTGTTCTGTTCTGTTCTGTTCTGTTCTGTTCTGTCCTGTCCTGTCCTGTCCTGTCCTGTTCTGTTCTGTTCTGTTCTATTCTATTCTAATAATATTTTATACTTTGATCTCAATTGGTGTCAGGCTCTGTATGCACTAACCTGAGAACCTGCCAGCAACGTGCTCCTTGATGTGATGCTCCCTGATGTGTTGCTGCATTGCGATGCTGGTTGGGAGTCAGCAACTGCATGAGGAATCCCCATTGGCAGCTGCGTGGTGAATTCCCATTCCCAGATGACATGGTTACAGCATACCGGGGAGCTCTGATTCGACACCCAGCAGCAACAGACACTTTGGGCTCCTGCCAGGGAGAGGATTCTTCATTTCATGGGGTGGACATGGGGACTGGGAAGATCAGTGATAGGTAGGAATAAGAGTGGACACATACATACAGACTACATGGGGTTCCAAGAAGGATCATGTCAGATTGAGGGGTGCAGTTTACTGCCTGGTTTTGGTGGGATTTTATCCAGTTGATAGGTTCATCGCAGGGGTTAAGTACTGCTTACCACTCAAGCACAAACGACACTGCTGAACAAACTAATGAATCAATTTAACGGCTTCTACACTGCTATGTGTCCTATCAGAAAAATGATTGGTCCAAATTGCTACCTTTTGCTGAGGTAGTATTTAATAACACCACATATAGCAGTACAGGACAGACTCCATTTTGGATAGTAAATGGCATGGAATTTGTACCAATTCCGGAATGGCCGCACAATACTCAGGGACCAACAACCATTACCAAATGGTCAGAAAGGCTGAAGGAAACATGGAAGACAGAACAGAAAACATTGCATGATGCTTTTATTGCATACAAAAAACAGGCTGATAAAAAGTCTTTTAGGGTTGGGGATCTTGTGTACCTTTCTACCCTACTCTATATTTAAATATGGGACTCCCATGTAAAAAAAAACTGGGTCCAAAATATGTGGGACCATTTTCAGTAGTGATGGTAATCAACCGTCACCCTGCAGTTAAAACTACCTTCACGGTTTAAATGAGTGCATCCTGTTTTTCACATAAGTTTAATCAAACCTGCTAATAGAGAACAAACTGACCTCCAACTTAAACCACCCAGTCCAGTACGGGACAACCATTATGAAATTGATGACATCTTGGACTTTCAGAAGCATAGATGTATGTTACAATCCTTGGTTCGATGGAAAGGGTATCCCCTTGTGGACGCCTCATGGGTGGTTCATTCTGATGTGCATGCTCTTCAGCTATGAAGCCATTTTCACCAGAAATATTCTATGAAGGAGGGTGGGAGGCAGTGCATGTGACAATTGTAATCTCACACATCTGTTTTCATTTTTCAGGTAGACCTGTGATAGAGGGGGCAGCCTGTCGGGCTTCATACGCACTAACCTTGGATCCTGCCAACAGTGCACTCCCTGATGTGGTGCTCACTGTGTCACAATGCCAGTTGGGAGTTGGTGGCTGCATGGGGAATCCCTATTAGCGGCTGTGTGGGGAATTCCCATCCCCAGATGACAAGGCTACAGCATACTGGGGAGCTCCAATTCGACAGTCACCAGCAGCAGGCACTTTGGGAGTGTACTGGCTCTAGCCAGGGGAGGGATTCTTCATTTTGCAGGTTGGACAAAGGGATTAGAGGGGTATCAGTGATAGATAGATAGGAATAAGAGCAGACTAGGAGGCAAGACATGGGATTCGAGATAGACATCTTTGTTAATGAGAGATAATTGGGGATATAGACTAGGGTGGTCTGCAAGAGCTAGCTGCAATTAGATGGGTGTGGTAGTACTATAAAGTTAGCTGGAAGGCAAACACTCCTAGCATTAACCTGGATCAGAATTTGACCATTCTTGCCAGATGGGTTGTGTGTTGCTTGAACATTAAAATACTTCAATCCTCGATGTTTGTTGGCTTGTATCTTGAAACTACGACCATCCAGAGAACCAGCTGAGAATTGGGCTCTAACATGTGTTGTTCTGCTCACCTGAATTCTGGATCTAAGGCCAAATTTCATTTGCATGATTTTTCCATGGAAATATGTCTTGCCTACATAGATATTAGATCCATTTATATCAGGGGTGGAATACAACAGGGTTACTACTGGTTCGGGATTTACGAGGTTTGGTTATTTATGATGTGCTTCCCTGCACGCTGTGAGCTGCACACCTATAAATCGTCATTAGCATGCTGCGTGCAGAGAAGCAGCCTTTGAAACAGCCCTCTTTTCCTGCTTTTGAAACTGCAGCTGTGCCTCGTTTGGCAGCTGAAATTGAAAAATCAGGAAATAAAGATCAGGTAAGAGCCTGGAGGGGTGGGGGGCAAAAATATTAGCAGACATAGAACCGGTTCTATGTCTGCTGGTCTTCAGAGCTACCAGTTCTACAAAGATGGACAGAACCGGTAGGAACCCACCCCTGACTTATATGAAGAGACTGATGAAAGGATCTTGCTGTCTAGAGCTATTATTTAACACATTTGTTCTCTTCACCTTAAAATCTTCAATCTTCAGGCAACTTTACAATTCTATTGAAACTCTTTCCTTGTATGTCCCATAGTTTGGCAATGAATTGGCTCTAAATCCATTACTGAGAGATTTGCTGGGATTAAAGAACAATATGTTTAATTCCCTGAATTGCTAAAATACCACCTTGACTGGCCTTGACCCCATCTATTCTCTGCCTCCTGAGTCCCAGCTGATTGGCTGCATCTTCTTTTGTTGTCCTGCAGAGGATAATGGAGCTGGAAAGCAGATTAGTGGGGTGAGAAGGGAATGGAGATTTTCCAATATCCTTCCCCTGCCACACCCACCAATATCCTTCCCCTGCCACACCCACAGAACTGGTAGTAATTTTTTTTGAATCCCACCACTGAAAAAGAGGCATATCATTTGAAAGAGGGTCATGAATATTTAGCTATTTTTGACACATATTATGGAAAGTGAATGTAGTGAGATTTGTTTTGGCTTGGTCCACAGCCCCTTTTATCATTCATGAGATTTATATATAAGGTTATGCATGACAATTCAGACTCTTTTGTAATACTTTCCTTTGGTGACATGTTTTATTTATGCTGAAACTATAGCTACACTCATTAAACATGTCAAGATTGTCCTTGAATGTCTTCGTCTGCACAAGTTGTATGTTAAACTGGAGAAAAATACTTCAGATCCCCCTGTATTAGATTTGGTGGAGTATCATATTTCTTCAGCTGGCATCTACAGTAGATGAGCCATACTAAAATACTATTCTAGTACCCTTCAAAAAATGTCAAACAAATCTGGTATTTGAGAGATTTTGTAACTTTATTGGGACTTTTCTTATATTTTCTTATAACCTGAAGCATAAATTTTAATTTACCTCCCAATGATAAAGTCCCATTGAAATGGTGTTTTGATGTATAGCAGGCATTCGTGGCATTAAAGTCAGACATCACCTTTCAGCCCTTCCTTTGTCATTTAGACTCCATTTGTCCCTTTGTTGTTCAAATGAATGCTTTTAATTTTGCACTCAGAGCTATTGTCCTCGAGGCAGTTAATGATTTGAGACACATTCTTTTGCCTTGTTCCTTTTATTCAAAAGGTATGTTTTTTTAGCAAGACATTCTTATGTGTAATTGAAGTATTTCAACTTTGGAGATACCTATTAGAAGGGGCAGCAAGTCTAAACTGATCAAAACAATCTGGAGTATCTTCAGACTTTGCAGATATTCAGATAGCATCAACTTATTGCTATGTTGTATAAAATGTCAGTGCTATTATAAAATAGACCCAGTACCATTACAGTAAATCAGGATGTGAAACTCAAGGCCTGTGGGCCAGATTTGGCCCACGGGTGTGTAAATCTGGCCCACAGGACCACCCTGGAAACAGCAAAGGACCAGCCTGCGATGTGGGTTGCAAGAGGCTGTCTCCATCAAAAACGGAGCTCGGGAGCCTATTTTCACTGACAGAAACACCATGGGTCATCATAGGTGTCCTCGACATGGGTGATGACAAGAGACACTGAGTGACTATCCCCACCCCATACATATCCATCCTAGCCCCCCAAGGTCAAACACAACCTTGATGTGTCCCTCAATGAAATCGAGTTTGACACCCCTGCAGTAAATTAATCAATCACACAGACATGAAGAACAAAGAAATGGGTTGTGTACAAAATAAAGAATAAATAGGAGATACAATATATCAATATACCTACATTTTTTTCACTTTTTCACTTTTTAGGTAATGCTCACACTCCATGCAATGTGAACATCTTAGCTCATCAGTATGTACCACATGTTTGATTGTATTGCACATGTGTTAAAGTTGATTAAAGATTCTGCTCAGTGAGAGAGTTCCTGTAGGATTTTTCCAGGAATCATTATTTTAAAAAGCTACTAAGAAAACTTTCTTTTGACTTGTTGGTACTCTTTGAATAAAGGAATATTTGTTTTCCTCATACCTCCTAGCTCTCAGAAATATAAAAGCTGAGGCCTGAGAAAACTTTTTTTCTTCATGTTCTGGTTCTTGTCACCATTTAAAAACCGAGAATATTTATCTCTCAACATATATGACTCACATTAGACCACTAACACCCAGGTGAGGGAGAAATTGTGGATTTCATGGAGCAAGTTCACAGATAAAAACAAGGAGATTCATGTCTGGGTTTAAACTGATAACCATTTAGGAATTCTGAAAGCCTTCCCAGATAGTCTAGACAAGAAATATGACCAGTTGAGCTAATTATACTTAATTGTAATGCTACATTAACAGAATCTTGCAAGTCTGAAAGTACAATTCTCCTACCATCTCTTTTAATGTTTTTCTGAGTTTCTTTCTCTCTCCATTATGCAGCTGTGGGCTATGTCCTCATCTCATCATTCCCTTAGTATCTCTCCCTATTATCTCTTAAGATCATTTCCACATACCATTACAGATATCATTTTAATGTTTCATATCCATTTCCTTGGAAATGGGAAAATGTTCCACAATGTTTGGTTATATGTCACACTTCCTTTCAAGGAGGAGTACTTAAACTTTTCCATGATAGCAAATATTCAGGGAAATTGAGGGGGGAGGTAAAACTGGCCATATTATGCTAAGGTAAAAGTGCCCATATTATGCTTAGGTGTCGGGCATTTCATCATCCTGAATCATGGCAAATATGCCTTCCCATACTAGCTATCATTAGAGGTAAGACTTTTATGACTAAACCAGCAGTTCTTCCCTTACTTTGTAAAAAGGTTTTACTGAGCTTTATTATGGACCTACTAGAATCAAGGGTCTTGGCACTCTACTAGTTGCCTATGGATTTTCTTTCTTGTCAGAATAGGATCAGACAGTCTTCAACCATGTATTCAAGTAAAGAAACAGGCCTCAGTATTGCAATTCATATTGTATGGCTCCAAGCTAACATTTAAATGTGTTTTTCTTCTTTTGGATATAAAACTTAATTTGCTTTAAGGAAGACAAAGAGAATGCTACATTAGAACAAGGTAATCCCAGGTCTCTGTGAATTCTTTGTATTTTGACAGGAAGTGCTATAATTTTAAACTTTGGGAAATGATTGCTTTTATAAGCTATGGCCCTTTCCAATCTGAATTCTTAAAACAAGTAAATAGGGTGGAGGTGTCTTGACTAGAATGCTGTTCTGCCTTCCCTTAATTTTATAGTTGGCATGAAATCTCTTGCATCTGCTGCTCTAGCAGACTCTATTGAAAGAGATTCTAATTTGGACAAACTATCTGTCCAGACCACTGGATTTTCAGAGACCCTCTGTCTGGTACTTGTGGACAAAAAGGATTCCCCCCCATCTCTTCTGATTTTGTGGTTTCAGAAGATGAGGGTGGTACTCCCCCCCCCCAAAAAAAAAAAAGAATGGCATCAACCAGAATAGAAAAGGGATCTTTCACTAGGGAATGGGGAGATTTAGTTTAATCTGTACAATGTTAAATGCATTATTAGGTAAAGTACCTGAGCATGTTAAAACAGCATATTACAATCAATGGATGAATTCTTAATGACGAGTCAAAGCCTAACAGAAGCTTTGTCAGATGGTGCTCCATTCAAAATCCAAGAAAGAAATACTAAGACTCCTTTAATCAGANGAAACCTAAGCAAGAATGTCCCCCCCCCCCCAGTTTATACAGCTCTGGTTCATAACACCTCCAGCTCACTTCCCATAACCATTCCCCCCTCCTTCCCCAGTTACTTATGACAGCTGAAAGATGAAAAGCAAAGGAAGAAAATCTTGAAGGCTGACAAGCTTTCTGTTACCAATACCTCTTTGAACTTTGGCTACTAGGAAGTTGCTAGCTTGCTTTTCTATATCTAGCCTTTTTTTCCTGGGGATTCTCAAAGGATAATCTGAATAAAAATAAAAACTGGGAAAAAGTCCATATGATCAGTCAATTTCTTTTTCATCCCTTCCTTTCATTTGTTTCTGCAAATATAATAATTGTGGATTATTAATGCCAAGTCATACTGCTCTGAAATCTGTCTGTAAAGTACTCTCTCAGACTTCCTTGACTGATCAGCTAATACAGTGATAGGTTATTATTTACATATGTGATAGTGCCAAGCTACTATGTGCGATGTATCAATGTGTGACCTTATCTCAATGATGTACCATCTATTGCTTCGGATAAAATTGACAGATGAGTCATTGTTTGAATTGTAATTATCACACAAGTACATTTTTATATTTATAGTTTGTGAAGTATGTATATATGTGTGTGTGTGTATGTAAGTGTATGTTTTCTGCACAGAATTATTGCCCATGCAGCTGAATTTTTTTTAAAAAATAATCCATTCACACATTCTTTAAATGGTTGTATCATCTTAATCGTAGGTGTATATAAATGTCTAAGAGTTTATCTTAATATTAAAAGTGACAGGAAGTAATTGCATTAAAACATTCCTTTGTTAGGCTGACTATAGTTCATTAAAATCCTAACATTAGAATATTTTTTTAAGTACTATTTTCCAATTCCCAACACAAAAGCCCTGAAAGAGAGGGATGTTTTGATTGCTTTCTAAAAAAATTATTTATAGAATTTACCAATCTTTAAATCTAGATAGCTTACAGACCAACAACAAAAATGAAAATTAAAACATAAAATTAAATAAACAGAAAAAAACATCTGGAAAAATCAACAACCACTCAAAAAACTTCAGCAACAAATTAAAAAACTAAAAGATTTCAAGGAATAAATCACGCACTCTGAATCAGGACAGTGGACAAAACCAGATTTTAGAGATAATCTGAATAGGATATACATCTGTACAAACTATACATATGCATACAAACACACACATACACACGGCCAAACTGAAGCCCATGTCACACCGGCCAACGGATGCAAAAAGGACACAATGGACGAGCAAAATGTTCCAGCCATTGTTATCCGCGCTCAAAAGGAGCAAAAATTTGCATAACCGGAGCGGATAACACGGATGCGGGGAGGACGCAGGGCAGATGCAAAGCGAATGCGGAATGGAAGCCCAGCAGATGGAAGCGGATGGGGGTGGATGGCACATCTGCAAGGCTTCCGGGGGACCTCAGCAAAGCAGATGCGGAATGGAAAGAGCAGATGCAGAGCGGAAGCCTAGCGGATGCACAGCAGAAGCCTAGCGGATGCCTGGCGTTAATTGCGCTTGCGGGGGGGATGCATTGCATCAGCCCCGCGGATATAACGGAAGCAGCTCGGAAGCAGGTTGCCATTCAGAGGAAAGCATTTCAGGAAAGACCTGCAGCCGACACATCGACTGCCTGCCTGTCCTGCCTGCATGTTCTGCCTGCCAGCCTTTTGCTGACAGCCTTGCTACCAGCCTTGCAGCCAGCCAGTCTGCCTGCCAGCCTTCCTGCCAGCCTTGGTGTCCCTTGCCCTCCCTGCCAGCCAGCAAACCCACAACCATGCAGAAGCACAGCAAGCCTCAGTCATCTGCTGCCAGCCCTGGCAAGAGGGACAGGGCTACCCTCCCCCCTGCCTCTCTCATCTCTGGTCTTTGCTGGGGGCTTCTGCAGCACGGGCTCGCTCTTCTGGGGCTGGCGCTTCTGCTGCTTCTGCTTCTGGAGGAGGTGATGACAAACACTCCAGCCACCAGCCACCTCCACAGCACCTGCACCTTCACCCTCTTGAGGACTGAGCGAACCAAGAGGAAGTGGCCAGAGACCTCTTTTTGTTTTTATACTTCTGCTTAATTAAAGTTTTATTTATTGATGTGCCCATATGTGTTCATTTTTTTTTTTTAATAAGGTGGAAACTTTTTAGAAATGGTTTTTCAGCCTTTGCATTGCTTGTGGGGATGGGTTTAAGATAAGCAGTGGGATGGGCAGGGGATACCTTTGGGATGACGCGTATTAGCTGTGGGATAGATAAAACCTACCATGCAAGCATCAGTGGGGGATGTATGGGTCCACTCTCTCCAGCTGCCCACCTTTGCCCCTTTATTATCAATAATAATGTAATAATATGCCACCACATCTTCAACATAAACTCACAAACTCTTTTATTAAATGCCTGTTCATCTATTAGGCCACAACCAAATTACAATGGTCCCAATTCTCATCCTGGTGATGAGACAGGCTGACAGGAAGCAGTCCATAAGCATCCTATTATCTGTCTTTGCCATCCACTGCTCCAGGGTAGTGGCAACGATGGCTGGTTCAACGCAGTGTCTTCAGGGAGGGTTACGCTGCTTCTTCCCTTCTTACGTGAGGCTCTGTTGGGGCCTTGCAACCAATCCTCAGTGGTCGATCAGGGTTTTTTGCCCTGGTCCATTCCCCAGCTTCCATGTCCCCATTGCCTTGTTGGAGGTACACAAGCTGTTCTGCAAGACTGTGCGGTAGCGGTGTGCGCATGAATTGTGCAGGGATGCAGGCAAAGCTTCCATGATCTCCTTCACAGTGTCTCTGTGGGATGCTGCCATGTGGTGAGAAGTAACCTGGAACCTTTTTGGCCAGGATGCCAAATGGGGTTCTCACCAGCCTAACCCAGCTTTGCCTTTGGTACAAGACGCCTGTTAGTTGAAGGATTACTTTCTTCACCGTGAGGCATTCTAGGAAGTGTAGGGCTTATTTGAGGTAGGTTGTTGGGGAGAGGCGGGTTCATCCCCCCACGATGAAGTAGTTAGGCACATCCTGGTCTGTTGTCCGTTGGGGCAGGTGCGGTTCCGCGATCTGGGGGAAGGGCCCACGGGATGAGGTGCTTCCAGCTCCTTCCTTGAGGTGGAACTGGCGCTGGGTTATACCCTGTGGCATCTTGAAGATGAAGCCGGTTTTCCTGAAGCATCCGATGTACAGACTTGTAGTCAGTCATCGACCCATGGCAAAGAGGATGATGCTGCATGAAGCCTTGAGTCTCGTAAAATTAAAGACTGGAGCCTGAGTGGTGTTGGAGGCCTTTTGCAGCCACCGGTGCTTCCCAATTATGGCCTCCCAACGGTGTGTGGTAAATTCACTTCTGTACCACTCTCTGCAACTTTCTTCTTCTTTCTTCCAAGTGGAGGGTTATGGGAGGAGCTCCTCCTTCGCCTATTCTTCTGTATTGAATGGCCTGGCATCCAAATTTCTTGGACCACAATTGCTTGATCGTGTTTGATGGCACCCTTCAGCCACTACTGCCAATTCTCCTCGTAGCGAGGTCCTTGAGGCAGGTGGCGCCCAGAGTGTGTTAGCTGCCACCCTTGATCCCAGGTTCCAGGGGCGTGGGCAGAAGTTGGTGTTTGCCTTGGTCAACCTGGTGTCATAGGGCGCTGCACAACTTCCAATCAAACATCGCGGCTGGAGGATCCTCAGAAAGTTCTTATGAAGTTCTGGAACGCCCAGAATGTTCTTTCGTTCCTGAGCTCCATCATCGCTTGTTGTAAACAGTCCCTCATCTTGCCTCTTCATGTATCTACTTTTTGCGAAACCATCTTCCGAATCCCAGATCCTCTTTTTGGGGTGTGGTGGGCTCCTTCTCTTCTCGCGTGGGCGGGAGTAGAGTTCACCAGAGCCTGCAGACTGGCCGCTTGCACGGTCGCAGGAACGCCATGGGGGCTGCCGAAAAGGACTTTGTTGCCCAATCCCACGGTGGACATGACTGGATGCTGTGAAAGAGGAAGATCAGATGAAGGCCTGCGAGTGAGTGTCCGCCACCGCGGGGCCTGGGTCTTGCCTTGTTCTTTTGAAAACGTGATGGATCGCCAGACGAGTTGCTCCCCCCTGTTTTATTGATGTGCGTGTGCGGAGTGCTATGTGTCCCTTTGCTATCCCTCTAGGCATCCCTCTACGGGTCCTCTAGGCCATTCCTGCAGACATCCTTAAATCCTGAGATAGGCCCTCTCCTGCGTGATACGTTCATTTTAATAATGCTGTTTGGTTTCATTCTGCAAATCCGCGAGGCATCCTGTTCTGCACTGCCTAGGCATTCCGTTCCACTTCCTCCCTGCGTCCGGGCGCGATCGAGTTGCGGGCAGATGCGCCAGCGGGTGCCTTGCGGGACCATGAGTGGGGATGTCTGTAACGGGATGATTGCTAACGGATGTTGTAACGGCATTGGTTGGCTGTGAACGGATGTTGCGGTGCAGAACGGTACGAACTGGATCACATTTTCCGTTGTAAAGTTTAGGGCACGCCCCAAAACTTTCGGAGTGGATGAAACATCAATAGACGGATGCTGGCATGGGATAGAGAGGAAGCCAAACGGAGAAGTGTGTGATCATCGCGTTCGAATGATGGTCAAGTTTTGTTCCGTTCTTTCATCTCTCTTCATCCGTTTGGGTTCTCAGTGTGACATGGGCTTTATATTAGAAGATAAAGTGTCTCACCTTGAAGGGATGCTATTTTCTAGGTTCTCTTCCCTTTTTAGGGTTAAATACTTATGCCATCCTCTCTTGGTCAGATAGTATAGGTTTGATTTGATCTACATTGAACTAACTTTCCTATTATATGTACAAATATTCTCATTTGAATATAGTATTCTCAATACACATATAGAACACTGACATCTTTGTGGTATTTTAAAAATCTGCCTGTCAGAATATACATTCCAGAGAACATGTAAAAGAAACAATAAACAAAAAAAATCAGTTATAATGTGGAATTGGCTAAATGGCAAAAGCATTGGACCATCAATAAGAAAATAACATTGGCCACAGCATACAAGGAAAAACTTTGGATGTTTTACAGGTGGTATCTTATCACCAAATTGTTGGAAGTGCAAAGGTGTTTCAGGCACATTTTTTTCTCATATGGTGGACCTGCAGTGCTGCAAAAAAGTATTGGAGAGTGATCCAGACATGGGTGGAATAAATAGTTGGAGGGTGTATTCCTTTTCGGCTGGAATTTTTTTTCCAAGGAATAATGCCAGAAGGATATAGGAAGGATTTAATTTATTGAATAGTACATGTGTTGACAGTGGCTAGAATAATATATGCACAGTACTGGAAGAAGGAAAGCATACTGCCAGAAACAGAGATAATAAGGAAAATTATGGCCTTTGCAGAATCAGACAGGTTAACCCTTGAATGAAAAAAACAAGGGGGAATCTGAGTACTATGAAACATAGAATAAATTCTATCAGTGGTTGCATAGAAGAAGGCAAGGTCAGAACATAAGTAACTATGTTGATTAGAATAATTAGTAAACAATGTATCAAAGAAGAGGTGTGATGCCCCTGGTGGAGACTGACTCTGAGGGAGAGGAGGAACAGCTGACAGGGAGTGGAAGTGTGGCTCTGGAGTTTGTGTAGGAGGCTGGGGAAGGGCAGAGACTGGCTGAGCAGTCAGAGGAGGACCCAGGCCCATCCCCTTCCATCCTAGGGCATGGAGGGAGGAGAGGATAAGAGATAGACATGGTCTTCTCAGGAGGAGAGGGCCTTGATCCTCTTCATGAACTGCAGGTGTGACAACTGAATAAGAGCTTGGACTTGTGTATGAGCAAACATGTAAATATCTCTAGTTTATAGTTCCTCTCTGAGTTTGGCATCTTTCCCTGTGTGTGTTATCCGTGGACATCCTCCAGACCTTATCTTGCCTGGTTTGTGTTGTTTTTTTTCCTTCTTCATAGGGATTTGTAACTGTATGGGATTTATTTTGTCTTCCGTCAAAGATATTTAGAGCTTGGAAGCAAACTGAATGAATAAAAGGGGCTTCACCTGTTTTCTGTGACTGTTTGTTTTGTATACCACCCTGGGTCATCACAAGAGGATTGTAAATGGTGAAGTAACATTTATATATGTATAATAATTGTAATGCCAGAACGGCTGCATCGTGTTGTATTCTTATAATTAAAATTTAAAAAAAAAATTAAAAAAAGAATATACATTCCAGTAGGGAAAACATTGTTTAAAAAGATGATGACTTACTTTTGATTTTACAAATTTGATTTAATAAATGCATATACTTGATTCATAACAGCACTTAATTGGGGCAGATAAAAAATATCAACTTATTGAAACCAGGTACAGCTCTGTAGCAAAGCAGAATTATTCCATACCCTCTTTGGTACCAAGTATTTGTAGATTTTCTCAGACCTTGAGGAAGGATCTGATTAAAATTTAGAGAATATATATGAGAGAGATTGGCTACTAGCCTGATTGTTTTGAAACTTCCTATATATCAAAAGGAAAATTGCCTTTTCCTTGGAAGATTGAAGTCTAGTCAAATAAATATACCAGCAAGGACAAGATGAAAGCATAGGTGTATCACTGTGGGATTTAATTTGGAATCAAAGAAAGATAAAATGCACTGCCATGGCAATAATTCCCCTAGCTTCATTGAGCTTCCCCTCCCCAAGTAAGAAGGCATCCAAAGTTAGAGGCAGAAACAATATTTCTCTAACAATAGTTCAAAAATCCATCCTCATTTCTCCTATCCCTTGTTTTTTGAATGAAGGCAATGGAAATAAAAATTCATTGATTGAAAAAGAACAGAATAAAGCCCTGGACATTGAATAGATTAGATTAATGAGCTGCTATCCACATTTCATCTCTTTTTCTTTATACTTGGCTCTTTACACTAACTCTGTGGCAACCCACATCAATTAGAGTTCTAAGATGGTCTGTGCTAGCAGTTCCAAATTTAACTGAGGAGGGTGCTTTGATATGGGCTTTTCTCCCTGGGGTGGATATCAGTGAAAAATAAAATAGATGCCAAGCATTAAGGAGATCAGACATAAGTTTCTCAGGGTTTTCTGCACTTCAGAAAGGCTTATCTCCTGTTGAGTCAGCTGTCATTCTTTTAAATCGCTTTTAGTACTTATTCTATGCAGATACACTTTTAAATGGTGTACAAAACCATTTATTCCTTTGGTTATCTTTCATTTTCTTCCTTTTAATTGTTGATAAAATAGGATTTTTGGCCCTTTTTGGACTCATTTATTCAATTCTTTCTTATGGTTTCTCAGAAAAGTCCTGTAATCATGGTGTTCCCAATCATAGGTACAGCATTCAAATTCTACTATTCTTTCAGTAAAACATTGAAAATAGTAAAAAAAAAGTCATTTCTTTTGGACAGCAAATATTTATCATTGGCCAAGTATGAAAGAGAACACTGATAGTGAGTTATTCTGAATATAGCTACAATGTTGGTAGGAAAGATTACTCTATCACGTGCAAAGAGTTTCAAGAGTTTTGCAGCATGGTATACTTTATATTCCTTGTCATGGATCATTATTTTACAGTGATAAAGAAACTTGTGTATCCATCGATGATGTTAACTACACTATAGAGAATATACACTTCTAGAAAGGCCAGCAATAGTAGACATGTCATAGAAGAAGGTTCAGGCTCAATTTAATTCATTGTAAAAGGGATTGGCAATCTATTCCATTATTCTGCCCCAAAAAGCAAAAGGTTATTTATATCCAAGACAATGTCTATATATAATACACAAAGATTAATCCCTCTAGTTGGAAGGTATCCAGTGGGTTACTAGGAAAAAGAAGAGGGAAAATATGAGTAACTTGCACAAGTTTATAATTAAAGACAAAAAATGTCCAGGTGATAAATCCTCAGCTCACACTTTGCAAAAAGAGCAAAGTGTAGTCTGCAAAGACACCTAGATACATTTGTTTGTTTGTTTATAGAATTTATATTGCCGCCTATTCGCACATGGCAACTCAGGGTGGCTTACAGAATATAAAACCCCATATAAAAACAATAAACTAAAATTACACCCCACCCCCTCCCTGGCAACAGCACCTCAAATGAGCCATTTAATGGGCTCTATCCTGCTCTGACAGGATGTGGAATATCAGAACTATGAGTCAATTCATACTTGATGTTGTCAAAACAGAATTGTCCAGAACATGGACATTCAGGAGTTTATTGAAAAGATGACGGAATTGACGAAGATGGCAAAGTTGGCTGAACTAATTAAGGTTTAAGAATTTAAATAGTTTTGTGGTTACATGGACACTGCTTCTGGGCTTTCTGCATGAAAGAGAAAAAAAATGAAATTTTAACTTCGGGTTTTGACAATTAAATGGATTGCTGCTATAGAAATATTGTAAGTGATAGTTATTATTAGGTATAATTAAAATGATGCCAGAATTTTATTACATATCTTATTGCATTGAAAAATGTCAAAAGTACTGCTTTTGTTTCTTTTTAAATTCTTTTTCCTTTCTTCCTTCACTTTATCCCCTTCCTTCTTCCTTTTTCCATTTTATTTCCATTTGTATTTTATGTTAAGAAAATGACTTTAAAAATATGTTCAAAATAAAAGAACGCGGACATTCCCAGAATTGACAAGTGAAATGGTCCAGAATGGGTCACTTCACATCAGGACACCAGGTCTACTGTGGGCAAGAAAACCATGCAATAAATGGACTCGATGTTCTTGTGAAGAAAAGAGTGCTAAAATAATAGAATAGCGTCAATTTGAATTCAAGGCAAGTTTTTCAGTATTATTTATTTATTTATGTATTCATTCATTCCATTTATATGTTACCCCTCTCATTATTGAAAGTGACTCTGGGCATCTTATAATGCAATAAATAAGAATATGGAGCATAATGATAAATATAAAAACAGTTAAAATTACAAGAATATGGTAAGATTCCCAAGATGCCCAATCAATCAAAATTCAAGAGAAGAGAAAAAACTAATGGGCTTATTCAGAGCAGTGGGAGATTACTTCTTATGTCATAGCACCAACCATTTTCAGCTTGAAGCATTTCGAACACCATGATTATCATGTTTTCGAGCATCTGCACTTTGCAGGAGATGATCATCTCAAGCTTTCTCAAAGACTGACCACCAGAGTACTAGATGCAAGAGTTGCTCAACTTATTACATTTTCTTTTGATTCCACTTGGTGAAGTGTGTTGCTGACATACAATTTAAGCTGGCTCTTTTTTAAATGAATGTAGCATTAAATTAGTTGTGATTATGTTTAATAATTGTGATGAATTAATTAATTATGTTTACATTATATTGCTGAACAAAATGTGGATTTCTACTGGAAAATTTTCATGTAATGAGACTTTTCAAAGGTGCCTCATCTCAATGCCATCATTTAGCATTTCATCAAATTTTATATTTAGACTATTATTTATTTTTTTAAAAAGAGACCAACTGTAAAGATGCTAATACATCAAGTGATCTACTGAGCTGAGGGAAATAGGATTTAAATGAAATATATCATTCTGTATCATTCTTATAATCCTTCTGTTGCGAAACTTTTAACCATACATGCATAACTGAACACTGCTGATAGCAATGCAATCTTTCAGATTTTTTAGTAATGCTTCTTAGAATGAAGGCTGAATGAAGCTTGAGAAAAAGAGAGCATTGTGGTGGTAAATGAACAGTATAATTCAAAGCCTCTATAACAAGTTATCTTTTATTTGCTAGCATTAAACCAGTTGGGGAATGATTATATTTCTTATGCTCATTTTTAAAAAGCACATTGAAAAAACCTACTTTATAGCTCTTTTACAATTTATCCTTTTTTTAAACAATACCAGCAGGGAGTGTAAAAGGCAAGTCTTTGCACAGTTTTATTATACTAAAATTTCAACACATTTTTATTCACTGTTGATCCAACATAAGGAAATTCATAGAGCTAGGAACTATTTAAATATCTATAAAGATGTTTAAATAGTTCCTATAGTTTATCTATAAAACATCTATATATTTTCCTTTTTGTTTGTTTTCTTTTAGAGTGCTAGTGTTCTGTAACAGAATAAAATGAAGCCATACAGTTCTGGTGTATATAAATAAAGTAAATCATACATTATTACCTTATATAATTTGTCATATCTGAAGTAGAACTTGATAATTGGAATTGGATGACAAGAAAACTAATGACAATGAACCATATTGTGTACCCAAAAAGTTATATTGACTGGCTATATTTGTCAGGAGTTGAAGGACTTTACAAATGAAACAAATTGTGGAGGAAGAACAATATCTCTTGAATGACTGCATTAAGAAAAGCCAAGAATTCTTGCTGAAGGAAGTCAGTCAAGGAAAACTCTTAAAAACAAAGGTGAAGACAAAATATTGAAAAGAAACAAGTGAAAATAAATTTATTAATTGAAAGAACAAGCCAATTCATGGTCAATACCTGAAGGATATAGAAGGAAAAGCTGATAAAGAATCCACATGGAGTTGGTCAAAACCAGGATCATTAAAGAAAGAAACTGAAGGCTTGATTTTAATGGCTCAAGAAGAAGGTTTGCCAACTCATTGCATCGGTGAAAATTCAATATATAAAAAACAACAACAACAAATGTCCCATTTGTCGTGAAAAGGATAAAAAATGGGGGAAAATCAATTAATCAATGACTGCAGCAAAACTTTTCAGACCAAAGCATCATAACTGAATTGCTAGAAATATTCATTGGAAACTTTGCCAGATTTGGATTTGAATCTAGCAAAAAAATATTGAGACTAACAATTTGAGACATTTTGGGAAAGGAGCATGTTTGTATCTTATGGGAATTTAAGATCCAAACAGACAAGCATCTTGTTCATAACATGTCTGATACAACAGTTATTTTAAAGAAGAAAGTCTGGTTTATTGATATTGCTCTATAAGGTAATGCTAGGATTGAAGAAAAGCAAATGGGGAAACATATAAAATTCCAAGATTTTCAAAACAAACTTGAACATGTAACATGTATGGAAAAAGAAATCCATTGTTCTATCACTTGTGATTGAAGCCCTCAAAGTGATACCTAAAGGACTTCCTTGATATTTGGAAATATTGAGTTTCAGACTTAAACACTAATTTATATAACAGGCAATAAAAGGTTAAAGTTGTTCAGGTAAATATTTAAATTTCAGGATTTAGAATTCAGGAAATTAATTCTTTGGAGATGGTGAGTAAAGAGAAGCAGAGGTTATGGGGAAAAACAGGGCTCTTTTTTGTAAAGAAGGTAGAGGCAGTATCTTCAGGAGTGATAGAAGATAGAATGCAGAAAAGCAATTCATTCTAAGAAACAGAAGCTTGGAAACAAAAAGATTACAACTTTGTGTTGTGGCAAGGTAGAACTGGAACTAGAAATAATGTCTGGACTCTGTAAGGGGCTGCCCTTGAGGACTAGCTAGAGACTTTAGTCAAGCTATAATGTGGTAGTTTAAATAGTTAAGGGAACAAGTTAGATTATCCATATAACACTACTGGCTACCAGTTTGATTCCAAGTATAAATCAAAATGCTTATTGACACTTTTAAAGACCTACAGGCCTTGGTAACCCTTGGAACTGCCTACTCAAACTTGCTTTTGTCAATGCATTAAGAACCAGAAGAGCAGCTCCACTATTAGCATTTCTACCTCTAAGGGTGTCATTTCTACCTCTAAGGGTGTTATTTCTACTTCTTAGGATATCATTTCTACCCCTAAGTACTTGTAGGTACTTAGCATTTAGTAATGAGTATTTCTACCCCTAAGTACTTGGAGCTACTACAGAATCAAGTCTAGTTTGACATTGCTCTTCTATTCTGGAACAGAATTTCCTCAGAGGTTAGGTTGAACATCTTACCAAGTAAGGACTCCATTTTCCAGAGTGGAGGATGCAACACATACATAAGGACTTCCCTGAACAGCAGAAGTGAAGCCCAGAGGGAAAAGGCGGTGGGGCAAAAGTTGTGGTCCGTCCAGACGAGGAGAGAAATGGCGCTCACCCTTGATTGGCGATCGTGGTGACCGAGGTGGTCCGTTGTGGAGCAGGACAAGACTTCACCGCACATTTTATCTTGAGGCGAGGCGCTGCTAAGGGCCAAGTGACAGGGCTTGCAAAGGCTATGTGAGGGCTCGCAAAAAGGGCCAGGCGCGAGGGCTGCAGAGCAGCGAATTAGCGTGGCGACTTTGCTCCAGCGACTTGCTGGGGCAGCGACTTAAGCGTGGGGCTTTCGCGCAATGAGAGAAACTCTGAAAAAGATCGGGCACTTCGCGCGATGAGAGCCAAGACCCTCGATCGCCTTCAACGGGCAGCAGCTTGTACAGGCCACATCAGCTGGGAGTTTGATGGGAGGCAAGGGAAGCAGGGGCAGTGGCTTCACTGGGCAGCGGCTTCACACGATGAGAGCCAAGGACTTCTCATTGCCTTCGCTGGGCCAGCAGCTTGTGGCAGCCAATCAGCTGGGAGACTCGATGGGAGGTGGGGAAGCGGTGGGCAGCGGCTTTGCCAGGCAGCGGCTTCCACGCAATGAAAGCCAAGACTCTCATTGTCTTCGCCGGGCAGCGGCTTCGCGCGGATGAGAGCCAGACTCTCATCGCGTGAAGCCGCCACGCTAAGTTGCTGCTAGCCAGCAAATCAGATTTATTCGCGTATAAGCCGACCCCAAAATTTGGGGGAAAAAAAAAGCGGTCTAGCAAAAAAAGCGTTCTAAAGTCGGCTTATATGCGAGTATATACGGTAGGTAAAATTACATGCTTTGAAGATTACAAGAGAAACTGATATGTATTGAGTATCACTTGCTTTGTGACATAAATGGAGCAGCATGCTGCTATTTTCTGGGCTTGTTACAATTCCCTATCAAAAAATTCAGGTACCAAGTGTGCAAAAACAAAGGAAACATTTTAGGCTTTGGAAAAGGCTGTGGAGTTCAACATGCCTGCCTGTCAGATCTGTGTATCTGTCATTTCTTCAATGGAAGAAGAAAAGGGAGGGGGGGAGAGACTGATAAAGAAATCTTTCTTGATGTAACCTGAATATATTTAATCTGATATCAAATTTGTATAACCTTCACATGATACAATGGAAAGATGAAACCCAGATGGCTGAAACCTATCACCTCTGAGAGAGACAGCCAGGATATGAAGAGACCATAAAAACTCCACAGTGAGATGTGTCCTAAGAAACTCTGAAAAAGATCGTTCTAAAAAGGGGGTGGAGGGGAATTAACATGTTGGCTGTTTCACTAAATACACATCAAGATAAGGGGAGGGGTTTTAAACTCCCTTATTTATCTCTGCATGCCTGAGATAGATATGCTGCTTTTAACTATATGAATTGTCTCATCTCAATAAAGGATTCCTTTTTGATACATTTTTGATATGTTTTCAGAAGTTCATTCCAGTTAACTGAATGGAAAAAGTTCTGTAGCAATGCTCAATAAAGTATATGCAAGCCAGGCAATAATAGGATTTGCTTTCTGTCTTCTATCCTACCAGGTTGGTGAATTATTGCTCAGTGCTGAGTTAAAGATTAGAATGCCAAACTCTTTGCTTTTGTTACTAAGTCTGTCCTTATTTTGCTAGCTAAACTTGGGCCAGTCATCAATATTCACCCCTGTACTCCTCTTGTTTTTAAATCAAAAGATATAAAATAACTGTTGGAACTTGATGTGGGAGAACTTTGAGTTGAGGTGATAGGTAACATTTTATTCATTCTTTGCATCTATATTTGCCTTTTTCTCCAAAATCCTTATATCACTGAATATGGGAATTGTTACTGAGGAACTCACAAACATTGAGACTCAAATGTCACTCAATGGGACGAACTCCCATTACTTGCCCCAGCAACTCCCCACCTAGCAGTTTGAAAGCATGTAGATACAGGTAAATAAATAGGTACCATTTTGGTGGGAAGTTAACAGTGTTCTATACACCTCAGGGTATAGTCATGCTAGCTACATGACTATGGAAATGTTTTTGGACAATATTGGCTTCCTCAGCTAACACACACACACACACAAATTGGGAATATTGGCAATAATGGTTTATTTGCTTAAAATGATATATATAAGCAATAAAAAAAAATAAGTAAATGAACCATGATTGCCACATACCAAATTTTAGAATTTGTGTGTGTGTGTGTGTGTGTATTTATTTATTTATTTGATTTGTCAAATAATAGGTATAAGTATAAACATGAGTAAGAATCCAGAAAATAGGTACGATTAAATGGGGACGATAGGACAGGGACAGTAGGCACAATGGTGTACTTATGTACGCCCCTTGCAGTCTTCTTAGGAATAGGTGAGATCAATAGTGGATAGTTTGAGGTTAAAGGAGTAGGGGTTTGAGGATGTAACTACAGAGTCAGGTAGTTCATTTCGGGCATTGACTACTCTGTTGCTGAAGTCATACTTTCTGCAATCAAGTTTGGAGTGGTTAACATTGAGTTTTTAACATTATATCTATTGTGTGCTCTTGTACTGTTGCAGTTGAAGCTGAAGTAGTCATTGACTGGTAGAACACTGTAGCAGATAATTTTGTGTACCACGCTTAAGTCCANTGATATAGGGTGTTCTGTTGAGAGCAGAGGAGTGTAGTACTCTTCTTGTGAAATACTTCTGGACTTGCTCAATTGTATTAATGTCTGATATACAGTGCGGATTCCAGACGGATTAGCTGTATTCGAGTATTGGTCTAGCAAAGGTGTTGTATGCCCTAGTTAGCAATACAATATTTCCAGAAGAGAAGCTTCATAAGATTAGATTTACAACTCTTAATGCCTTTTTGGCAATGCTGTTACAGTGAGCTCTGCATCTGTATGTGTGTGTGTGTGTGTGTGTGTTTGTGTGAATGTATTTATGTGTGTATGTATTTGTGTGTGTATGTGTGTGTATGTTTGTGTATTTCTGTGTGTGTATGTGTGTGTGTGTGTGTGTGTGTGTATACAAGTTTGTATATACATACACATGCTGGTGACGTGACTATGGAAATGTCTAGACAATACTGGCTCCCTTGGCTAACACATATATAAACATATTAAAATTTGGTGTGAAAGAGAGAAAAAAGTGTGTGTGTGTGTGTGTGTGTGTGTGCAGCATTTCTCTCTCTCTCTTTTAAACAGGCAAGCATATACAGGAACATGTACAAAGTATTTGTATTTTTATCTGCAAGTATATTCTGAACAGTGGAAACATACTCTGAGTTGTATGCCCATTTATATCACAAACTATTACATTAGAACACCATTTGAACATAAATAATTTCTCTCTCTCTCTCCTCTATATATATATATCTATATATATCATATATATATATATATACATACATACACACACACACACACACACATGCGCACCACACACACATACAACACACACACAACACATATATATATATATATATATATATATATATATATAATATATATATATATATATATATGCATATATTTTTTCCACAGCTGACTCAATTCTCAGAAACAACTATTTATTCAAGTTAAGTTACAAAATCTATAACAATACTCTCAAGGGGTGAGTTGCCTACAGGTTGTGAGCCAGGTTTTGGAGAACCCATAGCTAAGTTATGGCTGGTCAAAGAACTGTCCAAATCTCACCCACCCGCCCTGCCCCTCCCACTCTACCCCTCCCTTCCCAGGAGTCTCCATGACTTTGGATGCGAAGTAAGTGCAGAGCCTGCACGGAGTTTGGGAAGGCAAAAAACAGGACTTCCAGAAGTGCTGGAAGGCCAGAATTGGGCCAGTTTCCAGCCTCTGGAGTCTGGGGGAGTCAAAAATGCCCCACTACCATGGTGCAGGAAGCTGACTAGGCCATGCCCACCATGGTCACACCACCCAGCAACTGAAATTTGTAAAGCCGACCCCTGAATACTCTGCATCTTCAGGCTTATATTAAATATAATCAAAGGATACTTGTCTATGGGAACTTTTTCATTTTATAGTTCACATTCTTAAAGAATTTCTTCACATTTTGGCCTTTCTATAGGAAACAACATTCATATTTCTGCCACTGATCAGTTGGAGGATTAGCAGCCTTGATTCAGTATAGAATCATTTTTCAGAGAGAGAATCTGCCATCATGATAGAGAACTAGGAAGAACCTGAAGAAGTCCAGCTTTGAAACCATTTATCAAATGTCCTAGAAGTTCTAGTATCCTTCACAGATGAAGAAACAAGAATTAGAAAGTCAGAGAAGTTAATCTCCCTTAAGAGGCATTTCAACAGTGTAAGCAACTTTTGCAGCATCTCCATATTTCATGTTCTTGTTAGCTAACTGATAACTTTATAAAATTTCTTAATTGTGGTTAAATATTGGTGGAAAAAATCTTGAGAATATAGTGGATAGCCAATAAATAAACAAAAGGAAAATCAAATAAATCAACCTAGACTTCTCACTTGAGGCACAAATGATAAGACTCAAATTATCCTACTTTGGACACATTATGTAAAGACCTAATGGATATATCATTTGGAGACCTGAAGGACCCAGATAGGGACAGGTCATCATGGAGAATGTATCAACAGTTCCCACTATGGAAGAATGGTTAGTGAAATTTATAGCTCTTGATGAGATGGATAAATTAACTTCTTTAATTACAGAAAAGACACAAAATACATATATCGGTGACTGAAAGCCTCTTATTGTTTTTTTGCATAAAAAGTGAGGGAAACAGAACTTGTGATTTATGGTTGTGATGATTAGACAGGATAAATTATACACAGAAAAATATTATGATGTAACATTAGATAGAGGTTAAATATATATTTGTATTTATAATTGCAGTGAAGAATATCAGAAACTAGTTCTTTTTATATTTTTTCCTTTCTTTTCTATTTTCTTCAGATAACACACACACACACACACACACACACCATGCTTCAACTGATCAAGGCCAAATAGCTTTGGGTTCATGAAGTGTCAAGATCCAAGACTTTTAACATTTTTAGTTCTGGACAGGGTTGTACTACCCCAAACAGTCCTGATGTGCAAGTTGATGGTTCTCCTGGTCTCATAACTCCTGCTTGAAAAGCAGGTGGCAGCAGGAGTGGGATTCAAATTTCTTAACAACCAGTTCTGTGGGTGTGGCTAATTTGTGGGTGTGGCTTGGTGGTCACATGACTGGCTGGGCATGGCTTGTATGTAAATATTGTAAATATTTATGTAAATATTT